>JAJLSH010000210.1:45276-116831 GCA_030567475.1 Ambrosiozyma angophorae | reverse complement strand
ATCCTAAGCTTTCATTGGGTTAGAAGGATACTTTTAAAGAGGGAACTTTTATTTATCTAATACTCCACATAGTCAAATATCCGAATCCTTACCAAATATAGTAAAGCCGATTTAGCTTAGTGGTAGAGCGTTGCACTTGTAATGCAAAGGTCGCTAGTTCAATTCTGGCAATCGGCATTAATTTTTTAGACTTGAGTTAGCTTAGTGATAATCGAGTTAATATAAACCTAAATCAATTTAAAATAAGCAAATACACCACTTAAAACAGTCTAAAGTAACAATATATAAGTATTAAAGGAAACTATATAGATAGAAAATAAAACTGAAAATAATTAGCTATCTCTATTAGTGAGCTCTATTAGCAGTTCTTGGTTTAGCTCTAATAATATTATCAACTCTAAGTAAGACTTCAGCAGCTTCTGCAGAGGATAAAACCACAGCTTTCTTCAATTTATAACTTTCGACGATTCCCAATTCTCTCATATCTTCAATTTCACCTTTTGCTAGATTTAAACCTGAAGAAGTTAATCCATTATAAATCGATGATCTTAATTTTGAAACTAATTCTGATGAATCAAAACCAGCATTATCACAAAGTATCGTTGGTAATTGTCTTAAAGCTCTTGCAAAGGCTTCAACTGCCAATGACTTTTTACCCGATTCTTTTTGAGCGGCTAATTCAACAGCCTTTGACATATTCATTTCTGAACAACCACCACCTAACACAGTTCTGGTTTCTTTAGTGGTTTGGGATAAAACTGAAAGAGCATCATGCAGCGATCTTTCCGCTTCATCTAAAACATGGTCAGTCGCACCTCTCAAGACGATAGTACAAGCTTGGCCTGCCGCAACCCCTGAAAATTTAGTCATTATATCTTCACCAATTATAATTTCCTCGATGGCTTCACAGTAACCTAGTTTAACCCTTTCTGGATCATCAAAAGTAGAAACAACTTCACCACCAGTAACCAAAGCTAATCTTTCAACACCATCAAAATCAGCATGTTCTATAGAGTTAACTCCAGCATCCGTAAATAGCTGTTCTGGCCAATCATATATCAACTGTCTATTAACAAATACATTGATCCCAAACTTTTTAATCTTTTCAACCTTTGCTTTCATTTTTTCCTTTTCTGCTTTTTCTAATTCGGCTAATTTTGAAGTTGCATCAACTTTAAATTTTGCACCAAAAATTTTAACTTTATCTGTATCCATTGGGGTATTAGCTATCAAAATTTTTGCATTTAGAATTTTTTTTGGCTGAGAAATACCGAATCTCTTATCTAATATAAAACCTTCATCTAAAAAGGAATCTGATAATTTTCCACCAACTTTTTTGATTATCTGAATATGATCTAGACTGGTAGAACCTTTTAATCTTAAGATAGCATCAACAGCTAAGTTTGCAAAATATTCTTTATCTTGAGATATAATTTTTGAAGATAATGTAGTTTTTGCAATGTTAGTTAAATCTTCTTTAAACCTTTCAAAGTTATCACCATTATCAACAGCCAATAAATCCAGTTGTTTTAAAGCAGCTTTTGAGGCAATTCTATAACCCTCAATGATAGTTTGAGGATGTATCTTTTGATCAACCAATTTTTCAGCTTCTCTTAATAATTCAGCGCTTAGAACTGTAACAGAAGTCGTACCATCACCAACTTGATCATCTTGAACCTTTGCAATATTTACAAGAACTTTTGCGGCCGGATTATCAAATGGAATAGCTTTAAGTATAGTAGCACCATCATTAGTGACCAATGAATCACCAGTGGAAGAACTCTGTAGTAATTTATCCATACCTTTTGGACCTAGAGTAGTTTTCACCAAATCACCAACGGCGATGGCTCCAACAAAAGAAGACAATCTAGCGTTTTCAGCTCTTTCTTCTGTGACTTGGTCACCAAAAATATTCACAGACATTATAGAGCCAGATAAAAAGTACTGAGAGAATGAACGACACTTCCTAGTATAGATTTTTAAAGGCTTTTGAAGGCTTCCAAAGGGCAACAGGATGTGAACAAACAATTTCGACGGTGAGACGAACTCGAAAAGTGTTAACGGTGTAAAGGTGCGTGCAAAATTTAACCCAATGAAACCTCCCGTTTTTCTACCAAGGTACAAGGTAAGCAAGTTGTTTTGCACCCACTTCGTTGCTTTGTCTCATGTCTGTAAGTTGAGTTACCATGCCCAAATCTACACACACAGTTGCAAAATATGAGGCGCCACAAAGCACCTCAGAATTCGAATCCATTACGGAGAAAGTCAAACGACACCATGATCTATTTGAGCAGTTTGATAGTGCTCATCGGGGTAGATTAACTTTAGAAGATTTCAAGAGAACTTTACAAGACTCAAACCACCCACTTAAGGACTCCCCTTATGCCATTGAGCAAATATATAGATCTTTTAACGGAGAGATCGATCAAAGTCAAAAACAGGGCAAATCAGATAATAACAGTAATAAGGATTTCAAAAATGAAAGATATGTTAATTTCGATAAATTTAATAATTATTTACTTAAAGCGGAATCCCAACTTGAAAGTGGATTTTCAAAAGTGGATTTCAACCACGATGGCAAAATAGGGACAAAGGAAATCGAAGGATATTTAGTTAACTTAGGACTAAAACCAACTCAAGAGGAAATCAACACATTTTTCAGCAGCTTAGATACGAAGAAGAAAGGGTATGTTACTTATGACGTGTTCAGAGACGGTCTATTATTCATGCCTAGATTAAATGGGTCTAGAATTAGAACTGCTTATAATATTTTTAATGATGAATTAGACAATTTATCATCTGAAGGTGATGTTACTATATCAGATGATATTTTGAAAAGTTTTGGGTACTTTTTGGCTGGTGGATTGTCTGGTGTGGTTTCAAGAACATGTACAGCTCCATTTGATAGAGTTAAAGTTTTCTTAATAGCGAGAGCTGATCTATCTTCTACTTTACTACGCAACAAACAAGAAATACAACATCAAGTTGAAGAAAAAGTCCACCATCATGTTTCAAAGAAAAAAATTCAATCTCCAATTGTTAGAGCTGCAAGAACACTTTATAAGCAAGGTGGAATACGAGCATTTTATGTTGGTAATGGTTTAAATGTTTTTAAAGTTTTCCCTGAAAGTGCTATAAAATTTGGATCGTTTGAGGCTTGTAAAAGATTTCTATGCAAAGTTGAAGGTATTTCAGATGATTCAAGATTGTCGAAAGTTTCAACATATATAAGTGGAGGTGTTGGAGGTGTTTGTGCCCAAATGGCGGTTTATCCTATTGATACATTAAAATATAGATTACAATGCGCTCCTTTAGATTCCAATGTTAAAGGATTTCAATTATTGCGTCAAACAGCAAAAGAAATGTACTTAACGGGTGGATTAAATATATTTTATCGTGGATTATACGTTGGCATAGCAGGTATGTTTCCATATGCGGCATTGGATTTGGGCACTTTCACAACAGTTAAAAAGTGGTATATAAGAAGAGAAGCAGCTAAGCAAGGTGTTTCGCCTGATGATATTACATTACCGAATTATTTAGTTTTGACTTTAGGCGCTACAAGTGGAACATTTGGTGCTACAGTGGTTTATCCTGTCAACCTTTTGAGAACAAGATTGCAAGCCCAGGGCACTTTTGCTCATCCATATAAATATAGTGGATTTATAGACGTTGCCGTTAAAACGGTACAGAGAGAGGGATATCCCGGCCTATTTAAGGGGTTACTTCCTAATTTGGCCAAGGTTGCACCTGCAGTTTCAATAAGTTATTTGATGTACGAAAACTTAAAAGTTTTATTTGAGTTGGAGTAGGATTATCATTATATTACTTCCACCCACTAGAGAATTCCGTTTGTACCCTAGTACGCTGATACATACTTGTCATATATTCTATTTATTATTTGCTTTTCCACTTTAAAGTGATTTTTTTTTTTTTTTTTTTTTGCCACTTTCTTTACTCTAGCATATAGCATCTTTATTTAATTATTTAATTAGAACCCGATCACCATGTAAGTTTTCTAACATGCATATATAACTCATTTTCAATATATTCCAATTAATTTGTATAATAGTCAAATCTTTGTTGGGTGAGTTTTGCCGAGCTTACCAATATATCTTCATATCTGTCTTCATATCAAGCTATATTGAGGTATGGGGACCCTTCGTTCTATGTTCTTGGACCCAGAGACCGTTTGAGAAGACCCTTTAGGATTTCCCGGCTGTCTTGGGTCTTCTGTCCTGATCAAATGTAGAAAACGCTGCAACTTCCTCAAAGCACGTTTTCGATAAACTGAGAACGTGAATCGCTGATTAAGGAAATAACCTGTTACAAAACAAACAGATTAGTGCAAAAACGCTCTTAGGGGGTTCTTTAGAGGGTCCCACGTTTTCGCTAGGTGCACTTGGGTATTGTCGTCAATTTCTCAATTGAGCTATCTATGCCCATCAAATAAGTTTACGCATGGAGGTGATGGTGTTCTAGCAAAAACGTGCTTGAGTCCAATCGAGACAATAACCACAACCACAACAATGCATAGGCAGATCTTATGAACAGAAAACGCATATAAGTCGAACAGATTATCCTAATATTTATTCTAAATCAAGGTTATGGAGATCTAGTTTCAAATCATCTGAACATCCATTCGCTTAAGCATACAATGAAATTCAATACACTCGTTTCTTTATTCTTGGCTTTATCAAACTCTGTTCTATCCGATACTATTGTTGAGGTTGAAGGCGAAGACTACATCTCTTATGGTTTGACTGGTTTTGGTTATTTAGCTTCTGATGCCGTTGATAAATATGGTGACACAATGTCCTTTGGATCTTCGGTCAAATTGCAAAAACCTTCTTTATCAGTCAAAGATGGCGTCTATTCATTCGAAGCTTATGGTTTACCTGATAGAGGTTATAATGTTGAAGGTACAAATGACGTTGCTTCAAGAATTCATTTATTTGATGTTGAATTCACCCCTTTAAATGAATCTTCAACTCAAAATTTAATTTGGACTTATAAAGACACTATTTTGTTGAAAGATTTCGATGGTGTTAACTTTAGTGGTTTAGACTGTAATACAACAATTGTTCAAAACGGTTATTCAATGCCTGGTACCGAATATCACGGTGACGGTTGGGGTAATGGACTAAATTCAACTACTACAACAACTAAGGTCTGTTTAGATTCTGAAGGTTTAAGTTTAATTGGTGGTGATATCAATAATGGGTTTTGGATTTCTGATGAATACGGTCCAGGTATTTATAAATTTGATCCAAATGGTAATTTATTAGAATATATTCAGGCCCCAGATTCTATTTTACCTTACGCTGATGGTAAAATTCAATATTCTTCAGGGGATGCCCCTGAATGGGATGAATATACCGTTCCTGATCAAGATTCTGGTAGAGATCAAAACAAAGGTTATGAAGGAATGGATGTTTCTCCCGACGGAAATACAATGTTTGTTTTATTGCAATCTGCTGCTGATCAAGAAGGTGGTTCCAAAAAGTATACTTGTCAAAATTCAAGATTATTGAAATATGATTTATCATCTTCAACTCCCGAATTAATTGGTGAATATGTTGTCGTTTTACCAACTTATGAAGAACCAACTGCTGATGCTGCCAAGAATCCGAGATGTGCTGCACAATCTGAATTACTTTATCTTTCAGATGATTTAATTATGATTTTACCAAGAGATAGTGACAGAGGTAGAAACCAAGATGAAACCGAATCTTTGTTCAGACACGTGGACATTTATTCATTAAGCAATGCTACTAATATATTGGGTTTGTATGATGGTGAAGGCGACGCAATTGCATCCCAAAAAGGTGTTCTAAATTCTGATATTACTCCTGCACAATATTATTCATTCCTGGACGTTAATAATGCTGATGAATTAGCTAAATTTGGTTTACATAATGGTGGTGCTAATGATGATACGTTATTAAATGAAAAATGGGAAGGTATGACTTTAATTCCAGTTGAATGTACTACTGATGAGTATTATTTACTTTTGGTTTCTGATAACGATTTCGAAACCACTAATGGGTTCCAAGATTTCGGTAAAGTTTCATTTGATGCCGGAGAAGATGCTTTGAATGAAGCCTTGGTTTTCCATGTTAAATTACCAGGTTTTGTCTCTTCGTCATCGCTAGATGCTTCTTGTTATTCCTCTTCATCCTCTTTGGTTTCTCAGTCCTCATCTTACGCTGCTATTTCATCAACATCATCATTATCCTCATCATTGTATCCATCCTCATCTTCATCGTCTTCATCCTCCTCATCCTCCTCCTCCTCCTCCTCCTCCTCCTCCTCCTCCTCCTCATCATCATCATCATCATCATCATCATCATCCTCACCATCCTCCTCTAAATCTACTACGGAATATTCTTACTATTCTTCTAGTCCATTATCTTCAGCTATCACTTCTGCCAAAACTTCTGGTTCCTCTTCAGGAATTCCATCTTCAGTTTCATCCACCTCATCTTTAACCACAGTGACATTTGATTCTGAGAGCTCGAGTGCTGTCTACACCACTTTAACTATTCTTGAAAACGGATCAACTACCACCGTTACTATTCCATGCTCTAAGTGTACTGTCGAGCAATCGTCAACCTCAAATGCCTCTGGTTCCTCTTACCTAACCACCGTCACTACTGTTATCAATGAATCAACTTATACAGTTGTTGAAGAATGCGCTACCACTACCCAAGAAAGTTCCACTGAGGTTTCTTTGACTTCAAAGAACTCTAGCACTGGATTCACCACTTTAACTGTTCTTGAAAGTGGATCAACTACCACTGTTACCATTCCTTGCTCCGAGTGTACTGCAAATACTGCATCATCAACAACAACAACTCAAGGATCCTCTGAGAGTTTAGGTTCAACAACCGTTACTACTGTTATTAATGAATCAACTTATACTGTTATCCAAGAATGCTCAACTACCGAAGCTGCATCGGCAACTTTAACTACGGAAGCCTCCTCAGAAGCTTCAGCTTCAGCTTCAGGAGCTACATTAGAAACCTCAGTTATAGGTAGCTCATCAACCGGATCTTCCTCTGAATATACCGAAGCAAGCACTTCAACGTCGTTAGCATCTAGTTCATCGAACACTGTTTCAGAATATGAAGGATTAGGTAACCACATAGTTGCTAACTTTGCCTATATCTTGATTTCATTTATGGCTGCTTTATAATTTATTTTATCTTATAGTTTACGTTTAATATTATAGTATGTAACATTGCTACCCAATCATAATTATCCAGTGAAACATATACCCGTATCGGCTGTAATTAATCTCTCGATACCGATAACTAATAATTTGGTCTCATGCATCGCCAAACACATGCCCATATTTTTGTTAATAAATTCGCCCCAAAATATTCGGCCGAGTCAATCGAAACGGTTGATTTATGTTCTTTCACTAACCACAATAAAACTCGAGGCAATAACACAAAAAGGCTGCGAAGATAATTAAAATGATTGACCTATAATGTCATACACGTGATATACACGTGCCAATCAAAACCCTGAATGCCGGTGCACGGGTGCATTCAATCAGGCGCTGTTTCTCTTAGACTAAACCAAAATTTGAAATTTTTTTTAGTGTGAGAGTTAACTTTGCTGAAAAAAAGTTAGTTAAGGAACTAGTCTGCACCTGCTTAAATCGATTATTCCAAATTTTAAAGATGTCTACTGAATCTGCTTTATCCTATGCTGCAATTATCTTATCTGATTCAGATTTAGAGGTTTCACCAGAAAACTTATTAAAACTAACAGCCAAGGCTAACATTGAAATTGATGGTATTTGGTCATCAATCTATGCCAAAGCTTTAGAAGGTAAAGATTTAACTAAATTATTTGCCAACTTTGAAGCTGGTGCTGCTGCTGCCCCAGCTTCAGGTTCAGGTGCTGCTGCTGTTTCCGGCGGTGATGCTGCTGCTGCTGAAGAAGAAGAAGAAGAAGCTAAAGAAGAATCCGATGATGACATGGGTTTTGGTTTGTTTGATTAAGTATAGTTCTAAGTTAATATTTTTTATTTAGAAAATTAATAAAGCGAATCGTTACTGACATCAATATTTAGTTGAACTGTACCTGAAGTTTTCATCAGAATTCAATTAAATATAATTGAAAGTAAATGAAGTAATTAAAGTAATCAAATTAATTAGAAAGCAATTAGAAAACTTAAAGTAATCAAATAAAATTGAATGTAACTCATGATATTCATGATATTGCGTTACTTATGGGCACAGAAGCTTGAATAGTTGTACATTACTTTGTAGTGCTATGGGACTGCTTTTTTTACTCTATCTATATAATTAAATTACTTCTATGTTTTTATATCCGAATTAAATAGTAGAATCCTTATTTTTTTTACATATGTGATATAGAGACATGAATTAAAAAAGTAAAGATGAAGAGAATACACAAAGATAAAAAAACCTATTAGGTGTAGATTATTGAGTTGTAATTAGAATTATCTATTTCTTCTTTTCAGCTTCAGCTTCAGCCTTTTCCTTGGCTCTCTTTTCTCTAATACCCTTGTATTTCTTTTCAGATCTAGCTAATCTTAAAGTTCTGTAAGCAGTTTGTTCTGGAACGACAACAGCTCTTGATTCAGCATCTGCAGCCTTTTGAACGATTGGGAAGACATCAGAAGTAACAACTTGTGCTTCGGTGGTTGGTTTAGTTGATTTATCAAAGATGATTAAAGATTTCTTGTAAGCGGTTAATCTTTCAACGTTAGCTTCAAAAGTTTCAGTTGATTTGTTAACTCTTCTGTGGTCAACAGAAATACCAATAGTTCTTGCGTATTTAGCGTTTAATCCAACAGCCTTTAATTCAGCTAAGGAAAAACCTTTACCGGCTCTGACTTTTCTGTTGTATTTGATAGTTGGGCATCTAACAACTGGTCTTAAAGAGTCAACAGGCTTTGGAGCTAATCTTGCAGATTTTTGAGCTCTAGCTTGTCTTCTGGAAACCTTTTTACCAGCTTGATCCAAATGGACTCTGACTCTTTCTTGCCAGTGCTTTCTGAAGTGGTTCTTTAAGATTGGAAGGTTCTTTGAGATAGCCATTGTTAATCCTTGTTCCTTGTTATAATGTGTAGTCTGTTGTAGTTGAGGTCAAAATGAATTTTACTTTTCAGTTTGAGCTGCTCGCTCGCTATGGCACTGAGCGGTGCGTGGGTGCAGCATAAAGCAGTCACTGTGGCGTGGCAAAACAGAAGTGGCACAGTGACACTCGCTCTCGCACTCGTTTCTCTCACTTCAATTGAGTATGGAAAAATTCATTCTGTCTACCTGCTAACATATCCTTAAGAAGATTACACAGCAAACATGTCCTCTGTTCCATCTGTCCAAACCTTCGGTAAGAAGAGAAACGCTACTGCAGTTGCCCACGTCAAACAAGGTAAGGGTTTAGTCAAGGTTAACGGTGTCCCAATCACCTTGGTCCAACCTGAAATTTTAAGACACAAAGTTTACGAACCTTTGTTATTAGTTGGTCTTGACAAATTCACCAACTTAGATATCAGAATCAAGGTTACTGGTGGTGGTCACGTTTCCCAAGTTTATGCCATCAGACAAGCCATTGCTAAAGGTTTAATTGCTTACACTGCTAAATACGTTGACGAATCTTCAAAGAATGAATTAAAGAAGATTTTCACTTCTTACGACAGAACCTTATTAATTGCCGATTCAAGAAGAATGGAACCAAAGAAGTTCGGTGGTCGTGGTGCCAGATCCAGATTCCAAAAATCTTACCGTTAATTCAATTTACAAATCAACAGTATCAATTTTTCATCGATCCATCAATCCATCTTTTGTTTGTTTTTAAGAAGTTATATCTTTACATTCAAGAATTAAATAATTAAAAACTAATATAAATCTGCTTACATATAAAATCACTTTTATTATGAAAAACATGTTACTCTGTGTAATTTCAGGTAACTTCCCATAATTTTGAATTTTTTCGAAAGCTTTAAAGTAACTGTAATAATGTTTTACTGTAATTAGGGAGTAATATCCCACCCATTCGATGTATACCAGCTTCTGTTAAGTATTTGGAGAGAACATAAGTTGGTTTGAAAAGTTTCAAATCAAATCGTCGTGTTTCACCCAAAAAAAAATTAATTTTTTATATGTTTCTTTTAAGTATAGAAAGAAAGAGGGATACTAAAATTCCGTTCTTATACAAAATTATAGCATGGTGAAATCGTATCAACGTTATGAGCAAACAGATTCATTTGGTGTGATATCTTCTGATTCAAACGCAATTTTTATACCTCCAAATGATTCAATTACAACAAATTCTGGCCATTTAATTACTTCTGCATTAGAAGATATTTTAATTTGGGATATCAAAACCGGTTCTGTTATAAATAAATTAAAAGATGACGAACCGATACCAGGTTCACTAAATTCAAATTCCTTAAAACCTTCTTCAAAAATTTCCAAATTTGAATATCAAAATGAGTTAAATTTATTAGCTGTTGGATATTTTAATGGAGTAATTAAGATTTGGGATTTAAACAATAATTCAATAATCATTAAGTTTAATGGTCATAGCTCTGCTATAACCTATTTAAAGTTCGATAAATCTGGTACAAGATTAATTTCTGGTTCCAATGATACAAATATAATTCTTTGGGATTTAATCGATGAAGTTGGCTTATTTAAACTAAGAGGTCATACTGATCAAATTACTGGTTTACAATTCATTTCTGATACATCAAATATTGATTCAGAAACAGATGAAGATTATTTGATTAGTGTATCCAAAGATAAGTTGATTAAATTATGGGATTTAAAATCAAAACAATGTATCGAAACTCATTTAGCTCACAATACTGAATGTTGGTCTTTAGGCTTAAATTTGGATAAAACTTTATGCATCTCAACCAGTATGGATAATGAAATTAAATTTTGGAAAATTGATTTACTATCTAAAAATCATAAACTTATTGAAATTGGCTCATATTTAAAACAAAGTAAAGCAAGAGGTTTTCAAGTAGAATTTAAAGACAATAATAAAGGTCAATTTTTTTTTATTTCAAACAATGATAAATCGATTGAAGTTTTTAGATTTAGATCCGAAAAGGAAAAACAAAAAGCTATATTAAAAAGGAAAGCAAAATTGCTGAAGCAAAATTCACAGTTAACTGAAGAAGAAGTCGATAAATTAATCAATATAAATGATATAAATTTATTAATTGCCCCTTTTACAACCATTTATTTGGATAAATCGAAAGTTAAATCAACAACCTGGGGTTTATCAAACAATAAAAAATTAGATTTAGTGGTCACCTTGGCAAATAATTCGGTTTATTATTATTCAATTCCTATCATTGACAACTTCAAAAAGAATCAGTTACAAGAGTACGAATTGAAATATAAGTTAGATCTGTTAGGCCATAGATATGATATTAGAACAATCGATATATCAAACGATAACAAATTATTATTGACAGGTTCCAACAATCAACTAAAGATTTGGAATATTAAAAATCAATCTTGTATTAGAACTTTTGATAAAATAGGTAATGTTTTAGTGGGAAAATTTTTACCTGGTGATACATTAGTTATATTGGGAACTAAGGAAGGTGTATTATATTTAATTGATTTAGTTTCTTCATCAATTTTAAATGTTATTGAAGATGCTCATTCAGGACAACGTATTTCATCAATTGATTTAACTTCTGATGGTAAAACCATTATAACTGGTTCTTCTGATAAATCGATTAAACTCTGGGAAATTAAAGTTGAAAAAACCTTAATTCCAGGCAGTAATGAAGAATACATCAATGAATTACAATTAGATAATACAAAGGTTTTAGAATTGAAAGAAGAAATTCTATCAGTTAGAGTTTCACCAGATGATAAGTATTTAGCGGTGGCATTAATTGATAATACTGTTCAAATATTTTTCTTTGATACCCTGACATTTTACCTAAGTTTATACGGACATAAGCTGCCTGTTTTATCAATTGATATTTCATTCGATTCAAAGTTGATCATAACTTCATCAGCAGATAAAAATATCAGAATTTGGGGTTTAGATTTTGGTGATTGTCATAAATCAATTTTTGCACATCAAGATTCAATCATGTGTGCTAAGTTTTTACCAAATTTGAAGGATTTCTTAACATGTTCAAAAGATGGACTAGTTAAATATTGGGATGGTATTAAATTTCAAAATATTCAAACTTTAGCTGCCCATAAATCAGAGGTTTGGGATCTAGCGATCAGTTCAAATGGAGAATTTTTTATTTCTGCTTCACATGATCACAGTCTTAGAATTTGGAAGGCAACTGACGACGAAGTCTTCCTTGAAGAAGAAAGAGAGAAGGAAGCTGATGAATTATACGAACAAGAACTACTAGAATCTTTGGAAGGAGATGATATCACGAGAAGACCAGAAAAGGGAGAAGAAGAAGAAGAAGTAGCTAGGGTTTCTAAGAAATCCATGGAAAGTTTGAAAGCAAGTGAGAAATTAATGGAAGCCTTAGATATTTGTTACAAGGAAATTGTTGAACGAGAACAATATGAAAAAGATTTAAAAGCATTTAAATTAAATAGAACACACCAGCAACCGACGGTTCCAAGTAAGAATTCATTATTGGCGGCATTAAGCATTGAACCTGAAGTTTACGCTTTAGACGTTTTATCTAAAATCAAAGCATCGCAGCTAGAAGATTCATTATTAATATTACCATTCTCCTACACACTCAAATTATTCAAATTCATTTCAGTCTGGACGAGAATTGAAGAAAACACACCTACAAACAATACAGCATCCATTTCCTTAATTTGTAAAACGCTGTTCTTTTTAATGAGATCCAATTCCATGGAATTGATCAGCCAGAATGACGAGGACTTGATCCGAGAAATCACTCAGTTGAAAGAACAACTACGTTTGAGACTTAAGGGCACAGTTCAAGATGTTGGCTTCAATATATCTGGTCTGAAGTTTCTGAAACAACAATGGCAGCAGAACCACTCATTTGACTTCAGTCAGGAAGAGGCTACGATACCTGGTGAGCAGGTCAGAAAAAGGGTCTACACCACGCTCTAGTTTAGTGTTCGCGCTGACTCTGCAAAGTGGCAGAGTCACACAAGTATTTATATTTTCTCTTGAAAAAATCTTATATAATTGTCGTAAATGGTTGCTTATTCTTACTTTCTAACAGTAACTCTTCTTCTCTCTGTATATCTCAAAACTATTTTAGAGGAACAATAATGGCTGACTACGCTTTATCCCAATCCCATAGACAAATGGTCGAAGGCCACTTGAAGGACACTGATCCTGAAGTTGCTCAAATCATTGAAGACGAAATCGACAGACAAAGACACTCAATTGTCTTGATTGCTTCTGAAAACTTCACTTCAACATCTGTCTTTGATGCTTTAGGTACTCCAATGTGTAACAAGTATTCTGAAGGTTACCCAGGTGCTAGATACTACGGTGGTAATGAACACATAGATAGAATGGAATTATTATGTCAAGCAAGAGCTTTAAAAGCTTTTAACTTGGATTCCGAAAAGTGGGGTGTTAATGTCCAAACTTTGTCAGGTTCTCCAGCCAACTTACAAGTTTACCAAGCTATCATGAAGCCTCATGATAGATTGATGGGTTTAGATTTACCACATGGTGGTCATTTATCTCATGGTTATCAAACTGATACGAGAAAGATTTCTGCTGTGTCAACTTATTTTGAAACTATGCCATATAGAGTTGATTTAGAGACCGGTATCATTGATTACGATATGCTGGAAAAGACTGCTGTTTTGTATAGACCAAAGGTTCTAGTTGCTGGTACTTCTGCTTACTGTAGATTAATTGATTACAAAAGAATGAGAGAAATTGCCGACAAGGTTGGTGCTTATTTAGTTGTTGATATGGCTCATATTTCAGGTTTAATCGCTGCTGGTGTCATCCCATCACCATTTGAATATGCTGATATTGTTACAACTACTACTCATAAATCTTTAAGAGGTCCAAGAGGAGCTATGATCTTCTTTAGAAAAGGTGTTAGATCAGTTAACCCAAAAACTGGTAAAGAAATTTACTATGACTTAGAGAACCCTATTAACTTCTCCGTTTTCCCAGGTCATCAAGGTGGTCCACATAATCATACCATCTCCGCTTTAGCAACAGCTTTGAAACAAGCTGCTACTCCAGAATTCAGAGAATATCAAGAACAAGTTTTAAAGAATGGTAAAACTTTAGAATCTGAATTCAAAAAATTAGGTTACACTTTGGTTTCTGATGGTACTGATTCCCATATGGTTTTAGTTTCATTGAAAGATAAAGGTATCGATGGTGCTAGAATCGAAACTGTCTGTGAAAACATTAACATTGCTTTAAATAAGAACTCAATTCCAGGTGATAGATCTGCTTTGGTTCCAGGTGGTGTTAGAATTGGTGCTCCAGCAATGACTACTAGAGGTGCTTCAGAAGAAGACTTCAAGAAGATTGTTCATTACATCGATACTGCTGTCAATTATGCTAAGAAGACTCAAGCTGAATTACCAATTGAAGCAAACAAATTAAAGGATTTCAAGAGAAAGATTTCTGAAGGTTCTGAAGAATTGTCCAAATTAAAGGCTGATATTTCTGAATGGGCCGGTCAGTTCCCATTAGCTGTGTAGATAACTTTAGCCTTTTTATATAATTTATGATTTACCGTTTAACTGTTTATATGTAGCTTTTCTCCTTCCTTTGCTTTATGTACTGTGTATTTGAATGGTTTTTTTTTTTAACTTTTTTGATGTCCTTAACTAAAATTGGATGGGGGCCATGTGGTTAAATTTTGAACATCTAATACTCCTTGAATCGCGCGTGCGCTAGTTCGCTTTAATATGGAGAAGAAGAGCCATTAAATTCAATGAAGCAAGTGCTGGCTGTAGTACAGCATGCGACAGCAAAACTTTATTGAATTAGTATAAAAGCAACTTTTTAGTAAATCAACTGTATGTATAAATAAATAAATAAATATGCATAAATGAACTTTTATAAATTTTATTACATTTCAATAAGTATTTTTCAACGGCAAAAGACAAACATAAACCCTTTAATGTTTATAACCTAGTTCTTCTAAAGATTCTTTAATAGCATTAAAACAAAGATCTAATTCCGCTTTTCTTTCACCAACAGCGGCAACACCCATATGACCAACTCTGAAATATTTATCCTTATAATCTTTATAAATACCAGAAGCTAGAGTAAAACCTTTTTCTCTCACTTTCTTTAAAAAATCACCTCCAGTAATACCAGCTGGATAATAAATAACGGATAAACCATGAGCAGCAATGTCTTTTGAAATAGGAACTAGCTTTAATCCGAGAGATTCAATTTTATTTTTAAAGTTGTCGGAAGCAACTTTATGAGCATTAACTCTTTGATCAATTGAACCGTTGACTAATAATTCAGATAATGAAGCATTCAAAGCATGGATTAATTGAACGGCAGGTGTAGCAAAGTAAGCACCCGATCCAGATTCGTAAGCTTTCATGATTGGTAACCATCTTTTAATTGATGCAAAGAAAGAAGCTGGTTTTGTTTTCGTTAAAGCCTTTTGAATTGCTCTTTTGGAAGCAACAGAAATCGATAAACCAGAAGGAACACCCACAGCCTTTTGAGAAGCAGTTAAAGCATAATCAACACCCCAAGCATCAAATTGTAATTCTTCACAAGCAGTTGCACAAACAGCATCAACAACTATCAAAGTTTCTGGGGAAATTTCTTTGACTAATTTTGAAATTGATTCAACATCTGATAACACACCTGAGGAAGTATCGGTTTGGGTAATAGTAACTAGACTATACGGATTTTCTGAGGCAACGGATTCAGATAATTGCTTTTTAATATTTTCCAATGGAACGACTGAACCAAAAGTGGGAGCAGTTAAAACATCAACATTATCAGTGTAAACTTTAAGAGCTTCACTTAAGGAATCAGAAAAGAAACCAGTAGATATAACTAATGCACGCTCACCAGAATTTAACAAGTTGGCACCCGCAATATCCCAGCCTAAAGTACCGGAACCATTTAAGACAAAAGCTTGAGCTTCAGGATCATTAGCTTTAAAAACATGTCTGATGTTTTTCAAAACACTTTGGAAGACACTGACAAACTCAGGCGAAGTATGAGCTTGAGAAGGGGTAGACATGGCAGCCAAGACTGCATCAGAAAATTCAACAGGACCCGGAATGAAAGTGAGAGCTCTTTTAGAAGACATTTTTCAAGTTAGTATGGGATACAGAAGAAGAAAATAGTGGTGATTGACATCGAAGCTCCGCATAGCTAGCTATGAATATTCAGGAGCCTGGAACTGTTCCCCTTATGGGGAAAGTTGTCATTTATCCTGGAGTTCGGCCCACCGGAAACTGCGATTTTGGCATCGGCCGACGCGCCCATCGACGCGTCGATGGGCGCAGTGATCTCTGACGTCAGCGGGCGGACTTGCGTCGATGGGCGCGCATCCGCCAGTTCTTCGAATTACGCAAATGCCAAAACTGCTCAATTTCAAAACTCTTACCCACTTGTTATATAAATAGAATGGCCTTCCATCTGTAAAGATCCCTTAACTGCCGTTCTGTTCTTCATATAATGCCTGATCCACCTCCCGCAACCTTCGCTTTTGACCCTATTCCTACATCTATCGAAACTTTTAATATTACTAATAATAATGACCCGCAACCACTTATCACTTTGGAGACTTTAGAATCTTCTGATTTAATTAATTGGACAATCTTCCAAGAACTTCTAATGATGGATGAAGATGAAGAGGGTTTCGCACTGTCTCTTATTCAAACATTTATAGAACAAGCAGGTGAAATATTTAAAGAAATTGAAGACTTGCTAAAAGTTGAGTCTGAAGACAATCTAAATAAACTCTCTTCTGTTGGCCATTATTTAAAGGGTTCAGCTGCTGCTTTAGGTTTACAACAAGTTCAAAATGAATGTGAAAAAATTCAAAATTATGGTAAAAGGATTAACTTTGATGATCAAAAAATTATTGATCCAAAGGGAATAAAAGTTTGGTATAAATTAATTGAAGAGTCTTACAAACAAGCTTTAATTTACTTTGACAAAAGTAATGCGTTATTAGGTAAATATTTCGGTGTTAGTTTATAATATAAACAAATTTAATTTTTTAATGCTCATCATATCTCATGTTTTCGTTTTTTTTGTTTTTGTTTAATTAATATTCCATGTTAATACTCAAATAGTCATTCTTTTCTTAACATAACACCTCGTCTGTTTACATTACTATATAGGAGTCCTGGTTGTTAAGAAGTCCGTCTTCTTGTTCTTCTACTTTTACTGCTCGTTTTTATATACATATATATATATATAGGAAATTATTATTAATATCTGCTATCTCTCTCTCTCTCTATATATATATTATATCTTAAACAAAAAAAAACCCCTTCTGGATAGTCAAAAAAACCACCAAAACCAGTATTTACCATCACTATTTTTCTTTCTTTAAAGAGTTGAAGTTATTTTCAACAACAGCAAACGCAAGTATTAATCCGACAGCAAGCATGCCAAAGGTGATGGATATGAATGTAAGGTCAGTGTCTGTGATCATTGTGGTGGCGCTCGATGGTGTATAAAGTAGATGAGAGAAGAGTGACCGTGAAATCCAAGTCGAGGTGGAAACAGAAGCCAACAGTTGTGCTTAAGGAGTGCGACAATAATATTATCACATCACATTCTACAGAATTGGTACACAACTATGTACTGAACAACTCGTATAAATCACCTAGCTTATCGGCATAGTAGGTTGGTTGCTCATCTCCGGACAGACTTGCTACATTATCCAGAGTTTCGATACCTGTCAAAACCAGCAGCGTATCAAGCCCCCCATCCCTACCGAACTTCATGTCCGTGTTCAATCTGTCCCCAATCATAAGTGATTTGGAGCGGTCAATTTTGTGAGAATTGACAATGGCTTCCATCATGCCTTGGTTAGGCTTACCACATGTGATTGGGGTTCTACCAGAAGCAAAGGCCATTGTTTCAACACAAGATCCCGCTCCAGGTAATTTAAATCCATGAGTTGGATAAGTGGAATCAATATTCGTAGCAATAAACACAGTATCAGGTTTTAGTAAGTACTGCAATGTGACTGCCTGTTTGTGATAATTGATATTTAAGTCTAATCCACAAACAACTGCCCCAACTTTTGGATCTAAGTTGTAAACCAAACAATTTTCTTTATCGTCTAAATCTAATGGTTTTTCCAAGACTGGATCTGTACCACCAATTGTTTGATAACCAACTTCACTTAATTCTTGTTCAATACCTTCTTGCCCCAAAACCCAGACTTTCGAATCCTTTGGTAAATTAATGATATTCGATAAATAAACAGCAGATGCAAATGATGAAGTGAAAATTTCACTTTTATCGACATCTAAATTGAATTTCTTAAATTTCTTGACATATTCATTTCTTGATTTGGTGGAATTGTTTGAAACAAAGATAACTTTTTTATTATGCTCTCTTAATAAGGCAAGCGTTTCAACCACTTTTGGTAATAAAGTGCTACCCAACCATAAAACACCATCACAGTCGAATAAAAAGTTGTCATACTTCGATAAAATGGATTCTACCTGTTTCTTACTTGCGACCTTCTCTGAACTGATAGTCATCTTGATGATTCTGCTCCTTTCAGTAGCGTTGATAAGTACCGAACAGCTGGAGTTCAGCCAAATCGGAGCACTGTGGAACGCCGATCGTCGCACTGATATGAAAAGTCGACGCGTCGGGTTTTATGTTTACTTTCCGTAAAATGGTACGTCCCTTTTCCCATTCCCTTTTGATTACTTCAACCTACAATTTATCTTTGTTAGAAAACAAGCTATGCTAGGGTTTCAAGTGGACTGGAAGCTAGTGCTTTTACTAGTGGCAGCTCGTTTGTACTTTGCAGTTAATGGGGTTATTCAGGATTGTGATGAAGTGTTTAATTACTGGGAGCCTCTAAATTTCATAACACGTTATTTTGGTAAACAAACCTGGGAATATTCACCTGAATATGCTATAAGATCTTATACTTACCTTTTACCATTTGCTTTAATAACTTTTCCATTAAGAATAGTAGAAAATTCTTCAAAATATTTATTTATACCAAGTAACTTCCATTTTTATTTAGTTAGAATATTTATTTCATTATTTTGTTGCTATTCTGAACTAAATTTAGCTGAATCTTTGAAGTACTTATCTGACGATATTTCAAATTGGTTTTTAATTTTTCAAATTTTCAATCCGGGTATGTCACATGCTTCAATCAGTTTATTGCCTTCCACTTTCGCTTTAATAATGAGTATATTCTCAACTTCTGCAATGATTAATTACTTTAAATATGACCAATTTAATTCCAAAGTTCAAAAATACATTGATGAAAAAGAACAAGCTAAAGTTGAGAAATTAAATGATGATGAAGAACTTAATGCACTGAATGTTATGCTTTTTTCAAGTAAAACTTCAAGAGATAAGAACTTCACTTTGGCTGTTTTTACAACAGCTGTTGGAGGCCTTTTAGGTTGGCCATTTTCAATGATTTTAGTTATTCCATTTTTGTTAAATGTGTTTTCAAATTTATGGTTCCAGGATATTTCGAGATTTAGATTTTATATTATTGTTGGAATAGCTGCATTAGTTGGTACTTTATCAGTAATTTCTCAAATTGATATGTTATTTTATGGCAATAACGCCGTTGTTCCAGTTAATATATTGTTATACAATGTTATTCATTCAGACGAAGAAACTGGCCCAAATATATTTGGAGTTGAACCAGTTTCATACTATATCTTTAATTTATTATTAAATTTCTTGGGGATTTTATTTTTATCTTTAGGTGGCTTCTTTTCAATTTTTGATTTAAAGCTAAGTTTTTGGAAAACTTTAAGTTTGATATCTCCAATTATTGTATGGTGTTTAGTCTTTTGGTCACAACCCCATAAGGAAGAAAGATTTATGTATCCCATTTATCATTTGATCTCTCTTAGTGCTTCATTTACTGTACCAAAGCTTACTGGTATCTTTGGGGATAAATATTTTTTGTCTAGAGTTTATTCATTTTGGTTGAAGATTATTATATTTAGTTTGATTTCAATCACTTCAACATTAAGAATTATATCATTGATTAAAAATTATGGTGCCCCATTATCAGTTTACGGTAATTTACCACAAATCTTATCCCCTGAAAATCCGGAAAATGTTTGCGTTGGTAGAGAATGGTATCATTACCCATCTTCATTCTTTTTGAATTCAAATCAAAGATTTAAATTTGTCGAAAGTGGATTCAGAGGTATGCTACCTGATAATTTTGTTGAATTTCCAAATAAGAATAAATTAATTGATCTATCAATTTTAAATTCGACAAGACATGAATCAGCTAATAGATTTAATAATAAAAACCAATATAATCCAAATTTTACAACTTCCTTTGATGAATGTGATTATTATGTTGATTTAAATATACCGGTAGATTTAGAAATGAATGAAATCCAAGTTTTTGATTCATCGTCCGAAAATACAATTTTAAAAGACTGGGAAACATTGTATTGCCACGATTTCATTGACTCTGAATCAAGTTCAGGATTATCAAAATTAATTTATGTTCCAAAATCAGAAGCTAATTATTTATTTAATATATATAAAGAATCCAATTTATCAGTAGTTGTTACTCATGGATTAGACGAAGTGAAAAAGGTATTGGATCAATTATATGATAAATTAAACGACTTAACTGATGATTATTTTAAGAAGATAAATATTGATAATATCCTTAATCAATTAAATTCAAAATATGAACTTTATTATAAGAAATATGAAAATCATTTTACAAATATTGCTAATTTCATAACTAAAGATAATGTTAAATACAATAAAATGTGTTTAGCTAAGAAAATCAAGCACAAAGAATAGTAATAAAAAATACCCATCTGACGAATATACCATAAATTTACAAATCATTATTCTATAAATCATAGCTTTCTTTTTTAAATATGTATTCTTATCTTTTTACGCTTTGTCATTATTTTTAAGTTAGTATTAGACTTACATATCTCTCTTCCAAATACTTTTTTTGTTTCTTTCAGGCCTTTCCCCAGTTTATACCGTTTTTTGTTTTGCTATTATAATTTGAATTTTATACTTCTATTTTAACTAATGAAGTAATTTAATTTTTCAAAGGAACCGCTAATGGAAACAGAAAACATAAAACTAACTAAATAATTAAAAATGATGCTATAAGAAAAACACAAAGGTACACAAATTTAAACTTTTTTTTCAGCAAAATGTTTTTAATTGAATATGAGATTGGCCACCTATTTCACTGTCTACGTCTTCAGAATCTTCTCTCGAGGTATATTTAACCAATTCTTGAATTAAGACTGATTGTTCAGGTGTACAATAAGAATCAATGTAGCCTTTAAAGGAGGAAGGAGAAAACTGAATTAATTCTAAAATCTTCGAATGCAAGTAATCTTTGTATTCACCATTTGTTGATTCATCAAACCATAACATAACCGGCAATGTTAGTTTATATGAATTAATTATATCCTTGTCATCAGTGAAAGACTTTGTAAATGTAATTAAAATACCTAAAATTAGTCTTGGCTCCTGTAAAGTTTTTGATTTTGAATTTTTTAATAAATCGATCAATTTTGGAATTAGTTTAATTAAAATCAAGCCATTTGATCCTTTACTATTTGCTTTTATAATTGTTTTTAAAGTTTGAGTTGAAATTGCAACAATATTGGTTTCTTCAGAAATTAATCCATCGACAACGTAGTTTGAAATTTCATCACATTCTTTTTCACTTAACGATAGACTCTTCAAAGTAGTAATTAAAATAAATATTGTTAATAACGAATTGTTGCTTGATCTAGTAAAGAAGTTTTTGATAGTTGAATAAAATAATAATAAACTTTCATCTCCTCCCTCAATTGAGTCTAAACTGAAAACAACCCTCTTTAATGTAGGCAACAACACTCCAATAATTTCTTGATTATTCAATTCATAGATTAAAGTGAATGAATACAAGACACACGTGTAAAGATCAAGTTTCATCACATCTGGTAAATATTCAATCATCTCTAATATTGAGTCATATGACTTCTTTAATGTACCTAATTCAGCACTCCCTATCACTTCCAATTTATCGATAATAATTTCTTTTTCTCTAATGAATGGTAAAATCTTTGTTATTGCCAACAGGTTGATTCTCATTAATTCAAATAATTTATCAACATCATTATGAATTTCCTCGGTCGATTTACCAGGGGTGTGCTTTGAATTGAAGTATCCCTTGAATAGTGCCAATGATAATTCAATAACCTTTGCTTTAATTTGACTTTCAGAAATTGTAACCAATCTATCTAATAAATCAATAAACTCGACAAAGACACCATCCTTGAACAAGATATCGACAGCAATACCCATACCCAATGTTTTTTTTAATGAATCAATAACTAGAAAATCGTTTTCATTAGCAAGCGACGGTTGCGATTTTGAAGAAGATTTAATTAAGTATTCAATGGCTTGACCAAACAAGATAAAGAAGAAATTAGTTGCATCCTCACCAAGTAATTCAGATAAAATGTTTGGATCTTCTTCAGTTAAGGTACCGGTAACTTCAAATATCTCGATCCAGAATAATTCATACTCAGACATATCCAAGTCATCTGCACTATTAATCATAAAATCACCACCATATTTGACCATCGCAAAGTCACGTAGAGTGTGTAGCCACAATGGAGCAAGTATACCAATATAAGTACTTATCAATTCTTGTAATTCATAGTCACCCTTAGTAGCATGAATCTTCAATAAGGCCCAAGACTTCAAAATATACAATTTCATCTTTGTTTCTGCCTTTTTCGTTAAAATTGGAATATCACCCACCTTCATCACCTTAGATTTCGAATTTAATTGATCAATATCTGAAACACCATTCTGGTATGACAAATCCTCTAAAGCCGAGGTCAATATCTTAGTAATTCTACCCATCTTCGAGATATGTGTAATCTTACTCCCAATTAGCTTTGATGCAAGAACTAAAGCTTCACCAGCCAAATCGATATTGGAATCCTTGCTAAACGCAGGAATTAATGCAGTTACAATTTGAGCTTGTTGTTGGTCAAGAATTGAAACTTCTGGGGCCAAAGGATCCTTCATTGAACCAAAAATATCAATTATATCATTTAATAACTTCAATGATGAGACTCTCAAAGTAACCAAATTAGATGTAGAGCATGCAAATGTAATTCTAATTAACTCGGGAATTTTCTTTGAGAGGTACAATTTCAATTTGTCATCTGTTCTAGAATAAGAAACAAATTGAATTAGAAGCTTAATTATCAACAGTTTAAAACGCCACGTAGTTGGTTCATTTTCTAAAACAGTAACCTGAACAAGATCTTTCTCTGAAAATGGAACAATTTTATTGTCAGTTGAATCTTCCTCTTCATCTTTTGATGTGGCCAAAGGAGGTGCTACTTCTGTACTATTTAAGCCATCGTTATCTTCATTTAAGCTACCACGCAAACCGGTGTCATCATCGGTAACCATACGTTTAGCAGTATTCTTACGGGAAAGGCTAAAAGAAGGTCTTGCACTTACATTAGCACTATTTGAACTTGAAGAAGTAGGATTTGGAGCCTTAGAAACTATTGCAGCATTGAAAAACATACCTCCATTATTGATTCGTGTTTTATAAATCTTCAACAATTCTTGATATAAATCAAGCTTTGGAACGTTGAATAATTCCGTTAAAACACTAAACCATTTGAATCTATCTTCTCTCAGTTGTTGGACAGATGTTTCAATCATTCCTCTAAATAAGGTTTGGACAGCGTCATTATCCGGATCATGTTCTAAAGCAATCCATAATAAATTCATCATACGATCATCCAACAATTCGGAAATAGCGCTAGTATCAAGTTTTAATAATTGATTGAATGAATTCAAAGCTAAATTCCAATTGATATCACTTGTAGTACAAGGATATATTTCATATGTTGTATCGTTATCATCCTGGGTCAATGGTAAAATTCTTAAACTATCATTATAAACCCCAACTTCAAAATTATTAATTAGCATGGATTTAATAAAGTGACCACACCTCTTTAATGGGACAAAAGACTTGTCAAAAACTTCCAATTCCTCAATAGTTTTGATTAATTCTCTTGAAATCAATTCAAAGTCATGCGTGACATTTGTCATATAGATAAATAACAGATTCTTGACAATTAGTTTGTTGCCGTTAGACCAAGCGGAAATCATTGGCCCAGAAACATTAACCAGAGTTCTTAATAATTTAGCGTATAAAAGATCACAGTTCATACTAGAGCCGTAATTCATATTAGAAGCAGCGATGATGGGACTATGAATACCAAAATCATCTTTCAAGAATGCAGTTTGAAGGAGAGCTAAAGTTTTAGTGATTAAAGCAGGATTTAGTTCAACTTGAGACTGACTTGATATAAATGTTGATAATGCTTCTACTGAGGATGAATGGACGACTGGATGAGGATCAACGATCAAAGCAAATAAAACCTTAACAATAGCCTGAGTATTCATCAAATTGGAATATTGGGCAATCTTAGATAAAACTTGAATTGAAAATGAACGAGTATTTGGTTCTGGATTATCGATGATCGACTTTATGAAAATGGAGACTTGATTTGATAACATTTCCTCCCTATTATCCTCGACTAGTGAACAAGCTAACCCAACACTTTCGGAATTTAAGAATGAAATATGGTCATCCATAACATCCATACTTTTAACAGTTTCTATTATTAACAATGCAATGGTTTTTGAAAATTTCAGCTTTGAATTCTTATTACGGATATTTGAATTATGATTGGTCATATAACTTAAGGTACTGTGAATGGCAACTGCAGAATTAATCATTATCGCTTTCTTTCTTAACGTTTCACCAATCAAAGTAGCCAAGTTTTCCTTAGTACCCTTTGGCTTATAAAAAATTGAGGATCTCATAGTCTCAATAATAGACTGTTGAACAGTAGACGACAATGATGGGAAGGCAATAGCAAAGATTTCAATAGAGACATCAACAATCATGGTAAGGCTATTGACTGGGTATTTCTTACTATCACTATAACCAACATATGTACTTCCATTGAACAGATGCATTAAATAATCATTTAAGAAACAATGTGGGATGGTTTCAAATGTTAGAGATTCTAGAAAGGAATCGAAAACCGTAATCGGCGCTACATTGCTTCTAATTGAACCAGACTCAATAACCAAAAGACTATGGAGAGGGGTCATATTAATATCATATTCTTTATAATTAAAACTTGAGTCGTAAGTTTTCAAATTATTCGATTTGATCATTATTTCGTCAACTTTATATTGTGTAATTTTACTAGTCAAACCATAATTCACACCATCACCAACTTGGTAAATAGAATATTCATTAAGTTTAGTAAGGACACTTTCATCCTTAGCTTTCATACCAATCTCGTCAGCCTTATGAGAAAACATTTCCATATCACTGAAACTATTAACAACTTCTATTAGCAGGGAAGAGTTTAAATCGTTTTTCAAGTTTAAGTATGGAATTAATTTAATAAAACACTGACAGATCCTTAGCTTATTAACTTTGAAGCCGATATCTAGACTGGATGGAATAATCGAAACATTTTGGATCTGAGCTTTCAAATTAACGACAAAAGTAAAACTTTTATTGATGACATGGTTTATTTGTTTTGCAATATCTGGTGTCAATAATGAACTCTTACTGTGGCCTGTGATTGGCTTTGTAGATGATAGGTAACTAATGTAACTAACTAAACAAACTAAAGCATGATTTTTAATTTCCATCAATTTCAAGAGATCACCAATATTTTTGATTCCTAAATAGCCACCATTAGAAGTTGTAGAATCATTGCTTTCAAACTGAACCATGTTTGAAGAAATTGAATGAGCTAACAAATTTTTCCAAATATTTAAAAATTGTGAACTTTCCATTAAAAAGAAATTGGAATTTGAAGCCCCGGATTCATCGGTAGCATAATTAAATAAGCCCATCATAACCAGCCAACTAATCAGTTGCTTTTCGTAGTTGATATTACTTATAATTTCACTATCTGAATTACCGCCAGCATTACCAAATAAACTAGTAGTTAAAACAGAAGAGTTAAATTTCTTGAGCATATTGCTACTCATAGAAAACAATCTTAAAACAAAATCGCTACCAATTGAGCTCTTCGGACAATATGTTAAAATAGAAGAAATTAAAAATGCGTAACCATGATTTTCTGTGAACATAAAGCTTTTGTCGGTTTTCTTTTCATCGAATGATTTGATTATTATATCAAGAGCACTATCTAAAATGCTATGTGCTAGTTCGGGTTTGACTTTAAAAATTAAAACTAAGGTTTCAACAGCTGTCACACGAACCTTGAATTGAGGGTGCTTTGTTAAAGCAAAGTATTCATTTGATAATTGAACTGCTAAGTTTTCATTTGACTCCCCAATCGCTGATTCTTGGTGAGTTGTAATATACTCGTCTAGACTTGTGATTAGCTGTTGTGAGAGTGTCATTAGAGATAATGTATACCACTGATTATTTTTTTGGGCTTTATCCTCTAGAGAGCCATTAGAGAGTTGCAACAAGTCACCAATTGAATATATTCTTAAACCTTTCTGATGAGTGCCCTTTAAAACAATTTTTCCAAGAAGAATTAATTCATTAATGTCACTGTCCATTTCTCTGATTAAAAATTTGTATAAAACTACCAAATGGTTCAAGATTTTCGAAGCATCAACTAAAGTTGTATCATCTCTGACAATTTTGGGTTTTTCTTCTTTAGAGGATAGCTTTTTTAATCGAACTGATAATTCACCGATACCAAAAGCATGATAAAATACTACATTTAGAATATCGAAGATATGTAAACTCACAAATGTAACACCATTGATATATTTTGTCGAAACACTACTTGTTTGATAATATAAGTTTAATGTTGAAACAAGCTGAATTAAAGTTTCTAAAAGACCAGTTTTAACTCTGAAAGAAGAAGACTCTTTCATGTAGGCAATCATGATGAAAGAAATCGAGTATTCCAAAGCCTTTTGAGTTTGGTTAATATTAGCACCATAAACAATACAATTGAATACAAGTAAATCTGCTAAATTCTTAGAAAGTGAAACTCTTAGTTTTTTATTTTGGGTATCCATATCGTAGATTATACTGTTCATTGAGAAAGTTATGCTATTTAAGTAATGTTGCAAATTTGTAAGGGATTTTTTTGTTGTAATAGAAGTAATATACTTATCTGATTTAAGTAATGAAACTAAAAAATTTCTTGAATGAGATATACTTACCAAAGGATAAATGTAGTTCCCCCCAGTACTTCTTGTTGTAATAGCTTTTGATAGTCTCATTAGTCTATTGAATAATTTATCATCAAGTGTATTTGATCCAGTATCATTTGATAGCATAATATCAACAAGCATGACCATATCAGAGAAATAATTTGCTTTAAATAAAGAATTCTCAATACTGGAATTATAGTTATCATGACATTTAATAATGTATTTATATAAAGTTGTTAATAAAACAGCCTTGAAAGAATTCAAGAAACCATTGAATTTGGTAAAAATATATTGAAGAATAATGACAGCTAAATGTTTAATGGTAGAATACCAATTTGTTTTCATCGATATTTTTTTAGAATCGCAAACAAATTGTTCATTCATTTTTGTTGTTAAATCGATCAACTTAATATTGAATTTTTCATGAGCAGTCTTCATCATTATAGAGAGCACAGATATATACGTTTTAGCAATCAACTTTGACAATTCTACAGATAAATGTAAGCAATCTGGAGTATTTGCAAAAGATTCTGTAAAGTGGCCAATTAGTGAGTCCAATTGTTGATATAAAAAAGACAATTCATCCTTACTGATGCTATCCTGGATGGATTCTAGTTGGGAGTTGATATTAGATAAATAGATCAACAGAGCAGAATGGACGGACAGAGAAGACTCCACATCATTATCCCTTAGCAATTGCTGTCTAAATGACGCAAACAGCAGTTTGTCTTTGTCTAGTTGGGACATTGACAGGCGTCGAAGAGAATGAACGGGGAAAAAAGGGTAACGACCATGTCAAGAACATCCAAGAAAAGGGCAACGAATCAACTTTATGTCAGGGAGCGGCAGTACGCCACAAACGCGTGGCGGATTTATTTCTTCAACTTCTGCTACTTCTAATGCTATTACTGCTCTAGCTGACATACTATGCCAAATGTTCATGAGCTCAGAAGTATCAGATCCGCTAGACTGGCTATCATCTCAATTTCCTAAGCTCTCTGAACTTGATTCATATCTAAGATGCCATATCTGCAAGGAATTCTTGAAAGCGCCAGTGATAACAAACTGTAATCATGTCTTTTGTTCAATATGTATTAGGCGATGTTTATCAGATTCAAATAGGTGCCCGATTTGTTTACAGAATGACTGTTACGAAAGCGGTTTAAGAAAAGTTGTTTTAGTTGACGAGATTTGTAATTGGTTTATTAAGAACAGAGATGATCTACTGGAAGCTTTAATGAAAGATAAAGTTGTCGACGCTAGTAACAATGATTTGGAGATAATTGAAGTAAAAAATGGCTCCTCTCCTTTGAAAAGGTCAATACAAGAAAAGCACGAATCACAAAAGTCCAAGAAAGTCAAACATTTCTCTCAACAGCCATCATCATATGTGAGCAAGGAATTGTCTACCACAATTACTAATTCTGACAATGAACTGGTTGAATGTCCTGTTTGTTTTAGGCGGATGAGTATAAGAGAATTACAAGGACCTCA
Organism: Ambrosiozyma angophorae; assembly: GCA_030567475.1. Taxonomy (NCBI): domain Eukaryota; kingdom Fungi; phylum Ascomycota; class Pichiomycetes; order Pichiales; family Pichiaceae; genus Ambrosiozyma; species Ambrosiozyma angophorae. The sequence goes on along the minus strand of JAJLSH010000210.1, from coordinate 87,968 downwards.
TATAGAGAAATGCTTAGATGGTGACACTGATGATAACTCTTCTTCTTCTTCATTATCTTCTAATTCCCCTGAAACGATACCCACTAAAACAATAAACAAGCAGGTAAAGCAAAAGTCACGGGTTCCATTACGTTATTTTCAACCTGAATATCAACTCAAACATACTCCAAAAAATACTTCAAAAATAAGATCAAAGAAAATAAACTCCTTTTTTCAATCAAAACTAAAAACTTCACTTGAAAATCCCGTAACATTAGATGACGATATAAATCCAACAACTTCTTCCATAAATAGAAGGGAAAGTGTTTCGCCTCCCCCTCCCCCTCCACTTCCAAACTTAGATGAAACTTTACAAAATCAAGCAGAAATTCAAAATAAAACAATCCATAGGTTAGAAGAACAAGAAAAGAAAAAGATCCCAAATTTTGATAAATCAACAATAACAATTAAACAACTTAAATTAAATCTTAAAAGATATGATTTGTCAACAACCGGAACAAGAAATCAATTAACTTTTAGGTACAACGAATTTAAGAATTTATATAACTCCTCATTAGATAACATTTCAAATCCCATTAATTTAAATATATTAAAACATAAATTAAATCAGTTGGAAATTTTACATGAAAGATCATTAAATGAATCAAAATTGAAATTACAAAATGAAAATCAGAATAAAGAGGATCATCAATTTAAAGAAAAAAAAGAATGGAATAAAAAATATAAAAATGATTTTGATAACTTAATTAAACAAGCAAAAGGAAGTTTGAAAATTGAAAAAGAAAGATTAATTAAAAAAGAAGAACAAAAAGAAAAAGAAAAACAGAGACAAGAACTAAATAAAGAAGAACAAAAGACACTTCTATCAGAACCACAAGGAGAACAAGAAAAAGAGAAAGAGAGACGACAGGCGCAGCAAGTAAGTGTTAAAAATGAAAACGAATTCATACCTCAAAGTAAACTTGTAGCTCCATTATTTGTTGATGACGAGGATTCGGACTTTTCATTTTCAGCTGAAGAAGGGGGAATTAATGAAATTGTTCAGAATGATAAAAATCCTCCAATAATCAAAAGTGAGTCTCTCTTTGTAGATAATGATGAGTCTTGATATTGTTGAATTAATTTATTTTAACCAAAGAAAATTTCAGTATTTTCTTCAGCATTTGTTTGTTTCACCTTCTATATAGATTCTATACACCATATACAACTAATAAAGGACGCTAAATAATAGTAATAATAATAATAAAAACATAGTTGAATTATATATTTAGATATAATTCGGAGACAATTTATCTGATTCAGCATTATGATGACTTAATAAGATGTCTTTACTCTCAATCAATTTGATATCAGGTAAATATAATCTATTTCCAATTAATCTCCTTTCTTCTAATGTACCGTTTTCAAAATCATCATTATATAGATCATAAGTTAATTGTAAAACTTTTGTAACAGTAATTATGGTTTCTTTCAACGATTTCATCAAATCGCCACCATATTTAACAAAGCAATCTGTTAATAAGCCTAAAAATAAATCACCGGAACCTGAAAATATTGCATTTATTTTTTTCATTTTAAAATAAAAAATTGAATTTGTAATAGAATTTGAACCAACACAATAAATTTCATCATCAACTAAATCGGTTAATTGTACCGAAGTTATCACTAAGTTATTAACATTATATAGTCGATGAAACGCTAATATTGAATCTTTTAAATCCGATACATTATTAATTTTAGTATCTGTTAAAATTTCCATTTCAAACTGATTCGGTGTAACTAAATTAACTAAATGATCAGGGTGATTTAAAATTTGTTTATAAACCGGAATCACATCTGAGTTTACATATAATTTATCGTTATCGCCTAATATTGGATCTAAAACTATAATTGTATTTCTTTTAATTTTATTTTGCTTAATGAAAGTTAAAATATCATAAACTGCTTTAGTATTTTCTTTTGAGGCTGTATAACCTACAATGGTTGCATCATAATGGATATTTAAATCAACCAAACCATTATACAATAAAGAAATAAGTTCACTCTGAGAAGAAGATCCCTGGAAATGTTTGTAACCTGGATGATTTGATAGGTTTGTAGTATATATACAGTCAACGTTCCAATTACGTAGATTAAGAGGGAACTGAATAGCATCATTTCCAACAGAGCCATGGACGACGTGAGAGGATATGGACATCACATTATATGTGTGATCTGGAATGACTGGATCCGATGGCCCCGGAGGCGACGTCAGCAGTACCATAAAGATTATAAGAGGTGTTACGCATTACTATGATTCCAAAGTGTTGAAGCTCTAGACATCGATTTTTTTCCCTATCTCGTTAAAAATTCATTTTGGTCGTTCTACACACATTACAAAGATAACTAACTAACTAACTAAGACTTCATGCCAAGAGACTTACCTTTTCTTTGTCTGGCATCACTCAAGGCAGCAATGACAGCTGCACCGACACCGGACCCATCTTGGGCTTTGACAATTTGGATTGGATGATCTTCTATCTTTAAATCGTCACCCCAACCAAAAACGTCACTTAAACCTTTGGCGGCTCTTTCAGGGAAGTTGGTATATCTTAAGTACACTGATCCGTCTGCTGCAATATGACATTTGTTATAATTCATCTTTTTACAAACAGCAGCAATACCACAGATGGATAGTCTGGCAGCTCTTGTTCCAATAAATGAAGAAATTGTCTTTGTAAACGATCTTTCTTCAACTGTTGTTTCCAGACCTAATTTAGCCTTGAATAACAAAGCAATTTCCCTCAAATCTTCAGTTTCATCAGCTTCGGCCATAGACAGGAATGAAGCGTCTAGTAAATATGGGGTAGTTAAATACTCAATTTCTCTTGAACCATCATCATAATCTGAAAACAGATTACCTTTCTTAAATTCTTCCAATAGAACCTTTCTTAATAATTCACCTAAATAATAACCTGAAGTCATCTTTTCAAAAGCTTGTTGACCTGGTCTTGGAGATTCATTATCAATTTCAACATCATAAACAGTTCTTGGTAAAACTTTATGAGCATTATCAAAAGAACCATATTCACAATTAATTAACATAGGAGACTCCGGAGCAATATCATCATATAATCTTCCTGCAATCTTTGGAATGTTACTCACTCTATCATAGTAGGCACCATTGACACCAGTACCGAAAATACAACCCATTTCTGTTAAATTATCAGTATATCTTGAAGCGACTAAAGTACCACAAGTATCATTAATCAAAGCAACAACTTTGATTGGAATGTTTTTCTTATTAATTGATTCCATTAACATTGGGACAACATCATGACCTTCAACGCCTGGAATATCAAAACCTTTTGTCCATCTTTGTAAAACACCCACGTTAATGGAATCTTGGGAGCATGGATATGAAAAAGTAAATCCTAAAGGAAATTTAAAACCATTTTTGACGTCATCAACCAAGCTGGCATTCTTTGATAAGATTTTTTTAATAAAATCATCTAAACAGTTGGCAATGTAGTCAAATAATTCTTCCTTGTGATGAGTAGTTCTAATTGGTATTGGTAATGGATATTTGTCTTGTTCAGTTTCAAATTTATGGTTACCTAATAAACGAACCTTGACGACTCTTAAATTAGTTCCACCTAAATCGATTGCTAAATATTCACCAGTTTCAGAACCATCTGGATAATCCATGACCCAAGCAACATTCATTGGAATACCACTTGGATCGGTACCATCACTATTACCTCTAGCTAATTCACTGATAAAATGGTCAACGATTTTATTTAATCTTGAAGGAGTGGTATAAAACTTTTTCTCATAATTTTCAACTTCAGATTGAAGTTTTGAAGGAAGGGATATTTTTGAGGAAACAGTCATTGTAATTAAATTGTTATACAACTGATAAAAATACTGTTATTTCAACTGAAAAACACAGTGCGATAGTTGGCCTATTTATACCTCCATGGAGAAAAATCTCGTGGAAAAAATCGCGAAAAGCGGAAGACCATCAGAATTCAGTAACTAGAGCGATTTGCACCAGTAAGCGTCGGTTCATCCGGTGGCTTCTTTGCTTGTAAATGAAATCGTTGCTGCTAAAACTGAAGATAGAAATATTGTCCATATATCTATATGGCAAATTAAAGCTTTGTAAACTATGAATGAAGGATTCCAGCTTTCCAACTATCCAACCCGTTTTCGACCGTTCTTAGTTCGACGCGTCCTGAGGTTTCCGGCCCCCGCAACTTGCCCCGAGTATTGTCGCGGATTGCGGGCAGATCCTGCGGCGCGCGGTTGTTCCGGTGGGGAGAGTTAATCCGGCCGCCACCTCTCCAGACTCCAGAACACTCTATACTGATTTCTTCAATAAATAGCTTTGCGGAGTGCATCGTACACACACACATACGTTATTTAAACATACGATATACGGAATGCAGTTTAACCTACTGGTGTTTTGGTGTTTTGGTCAAGTGCTTGTACTCAACGTAGACTAACTTACGTGAGCTAGGTCTTAAGTTTTGAATGACAGTATTTTCCAAAGTGATGTTGATGAACGTCAAGAAATAATTTGAGTGAAAAATCAAGACACCTTACAAAAACTGGTGATTCAAGATCTGTAGTATTAGATAATGCAAAAAAGAAAACATGATGCTTAACTGAACTTGGTTGGTTTAGCTATACATCACTCGACTAACACCATTAAATCCAACATCATGGACATGGAGCAAGTAAATCCGTTGCGCGCTGATTGGCCACTTATTGTTCCATCAGCCTTGGTATTCACGGGGAATTTTTATATAGCGCTGGGGAAAAAATAAAATTATATTTTTTTATAAAATCCGGTATAAATGGACTTCCGTCATTGAAGGTGGTCAGACCAGTAAACGCCAGCAACCACGCCTTCTTCATCACTTGAGGCTTACAACATTGATCGAATTCATGACAACGGTTTTGTATAACGTATAGTCTATCATACAGATGGGTAACTATATACCGAGTTTATCTAGATAGTTGCATTTAACCCTTCTATTGCTGCCGCTGATAAGAATAGAAGTGTCGGGGCTGCAGATTCTCCATGATATAGAGCCCCAGAGTTTGTTTACTTTAACCTGAAATATTGTAATTCAGAGAACGAGATCACGGCGAGTTACAAAGGCAGTTTTTTTTTTTTTTTGAGTCTAACCTCAAGATTATAGTTTGTAGAATTGGAAGGGTTTAACCTGCATTTTCGAAAAAAGCTTGTACAAGAGGAAATCTAATTGTAAGACAGCTATCTATAAAGAATATCTCGACAAGTTATAACTCTAAAGTTGAAGATAAACCTTTCAAAGAATAATTTTCCTTCAATAAAAATACAATTAAATATAAATAAAATAAAAATAAAAAAACCCCCCATAAATAAATTAACAACTGCGCTAAAAGAAGTAGCCACTCTCACTTCATATTTTTGTTTTTTGTCTTCCGAAAATAAAGAAGGTAAATCAGTTGGATATAAAAATCTGCTAATTTTTGATAAGGCCACCATTGACACACAATTTATAAAAACGAGATTCTTTATTTTTCAATAAAACGCCCGGTGAATCGAATTCAGCAACTTCACCATTATCTAAAACTAATATTCTATCATTATCCATAATTGTGTCTAGACGATGGGCTATGGTCAATATAGTTAATTGATTTAACTCAGATCTAATAGTTTCTTGAATAATTTTATCAGTTTGAGCATCAACACTTGATGTTGCTTCATCTAAAACTAAAATTTTAGCCGGATTAATGAATTTCTTATTTGATTTTTGTGATTTTAACAAAACTCTGGCTAGACAAACCAATTGTCTTTGTCCAACTGATAAATTTAGACCAGATTCACTTATATTAACTGCTAATGGAGTTTCTGGAATATCTTGATCCTGTGACATTTTGATTATGTGTTCTTTTAAATTCGACATTTCCAATGCTTTCCAGATTTGGTCATCCTCGTATTCACCAAATGGATCCAAGTTGTATCTGATTGTACCTGTGATACACTGTGCATCTTGGGGAATAATTGATAAATTCTTTCTTAATTCGTTTAATAATAACCTACTTGTATTTAAATCGTCAATTTTTATATCACCACTAATTGCTTCAATAATTCTAAAGATTGATAAAGCAAATGTAGACTTCCCGGAACCTGTTCTACCAACAATACCAATTTTTTCCTTTGCGTCAATCTCTAAACTAATGTTTTTCAAAACTGGATCCAAATTCTCTCTATATCTTGTTGAATAATCATTAAATTCAATTTTACCACTGCTTGGCCATGATTGGCTTGGATGAATTATGTCTGACCGATTTTCATTTTCTTCTGGCTTTAAATCACAGTATTCGAAAATACGTTCACAGCAAACAACATCAGATTCAATTTCAACAGATCTTTTGACAATAAAACTTAATGATGAAGTTATTCTTAATGCATAACTCATAACTAAGCCTAATAAACCGGCGCTCATTGGATTCGATGAATGCAGTGACCAGATAGCTAAAGCACAAGCAAATAAAACAACTAAAGATCCAATAAATTGAAGTCTCGTCGATAACCATCTATTCACAGATTTTAGTGCATAAACAGAAATTTGATTATAATCAATATTTGCCCCACTTTGAAACATAAACCTATCTAATTGACCGTATGCTTTAATTGTTTCCGCTCCATTTAATGATTCCTGAATATGACCAAAAATTGGACTCTTTGTGATTGATGAAATCCTTCTTAAATCTCTGCATGTAACAACATAATACTTTTGATAATAAACATAAATAATGGATAAAACAGCAATGATAACAATAAACAGGGGCATACTAGCAACAATAATAGCTAAGGTAAATAATGTTTTGATAACTGAACCAAAAATCGCTATGAAGACTCTTGGTAATGGGCCATCAATTTTATTAATATCTTGACTAAATCTATTCATAACTCTACCCATTGGAGTGGTTTCAAAAAACGACATTGGAGACTTTAAAACAGCTACCGCCATATCATTATGAATTTTTCTTGAAGCTCTAATTGAACATAACGATCTCTGTAGAATGGCTCTTATTAATGTAAAAACAGCCGAACCTATAGCCAATGTGGCATAAATAGCAACATATTTCAAAGCATCGTTATTGGAACCACTTTCAGCATTCTTTTCAGACCAATATTTTAACCAATAACTACTGGCAACAGATGAGGCGACAGTTATGACAACCAAACTTAAAACAATTGCAATACCTGTCCATGTACAAGCTTGTGCATATCTCAAATATACAGACCATTTGACTTTACCCTTCACTTTAGTTTCTTTCTTTTGTGAGGTCTTTCTATCTTTGGTATCTGCAGTTATGATAGTTCTTCGACTGAATGATGCATTACTTGCCCTTCTTAGTGTAACATGGGACATTTCTCTTACTAGTTCATTTATTCCAGCTGATTTGGGTATTAAATCTTTGATTTCTTCTCCTGAATCAGCTATTGGAATACCCAACTCTCCAACTTTATCATCAGACTCTGAAAAATAATCTTCCACTTCAATATCTTCGGAAGAACTCTTTTGAGAAGAAATTTCCATCTTAGTGGAAATTTGAAACCCGTCATTATTACTTTCAGTGTCACTTGACTCAGTAGGCTCATCATTGCCAAATGTACTAATTAAATTAAATAGTCCACTATTTGAATCTTTTTGTTGAATAATGTTTTCGAAAGTAGTCGCTTCTTTTATTTCATTATCTGAAATTAAACTAATCTTTGAGGAATGCCTTAAAACCTTGATTGAATTAGTAGCCAAAATTCTTGTCTTTGTATTCAAAATACCGTTTTCTCCTAAAACTTGTTTAATTAATTTTTGTCCAACGTGAGAATCAACAGCACTTAAAATATCATCCAGCAAATAAATATCAGCACGCATATAAATTGCTCTTGCTAAAGACAACCTTGCCTTTTGACCGCCAGATAAACTAATACCTTTTTCACCGACCATTGTTTCGTCACCATCAGGTAACACTTCTAAATCTGGAAGTAACTGACAAACTTCAATGGTTTTATCATAAAAGGACTGGTCAAACTTATGTCCAAATAAAATATTGTCTTTAAAGGAAGCATTTAAAATCCAAGGAACTTGAGAGCAATAGGCTACAGAACCACAAACTGTAATGCTTTGAGGCTTGGAAAAGTCAGCAGCAAGAGTTGGTAATTCGCCTAATATACACTGTAAAAAAGTAGATTTTCCAGCTCCAACTCTACCAACAATACAGGATAATTCCCCTTTTCTGGCGACATAATTAATATTTCTTAAAGCAATATTACTTGTTTCAATGTTTTCTTCCTCATCGTAGTTGTCCAAATTTTTCTTTTCAAGTTCACCCTTAGACCACAAAAAAGTTGAATTTTCAATAATAACAGTTTCATCCCCCAATTTATTGACTTTTGGTAATTTTATAACGGTTGTTTCATCGATTTCTTCAGCTAATAAAAATGACGTGATTCTTTCGAGTGAAACACCGCATTCAATCAATGCAGTAGTCATCGCAGGGATAACAAATATTGGGTCCGAAATTAAATCGAATAATGATAAAGCAGGGAAAATAATATCTGGGGTTAAAGGCTTCTTGGAAGTAAAAGCAAAAATTGCAAAAGTTGAACAAGACACAAGGTATGGAATACATGTCCAAGCAAAAGTAACAAATGACGATATCATATTAATTTTCAATAGATTTTTCAATTCTTTATTATCTCTAACTTCAGAAATTTTATTTAGCATTGGAATTTCCCAGCCATATAATTTGATACTTTTGACATTTTGTAAGACTCCATTAACAGTTGCTGTTCTTTCATCCTTTAATTTCATTTGTTGACGGTTATACTTTCTCAAAGACTTAACTAACCAAGTATTAGTTGGAATCATCAACAGCATAGTTGCGATACCACCCCACGTCGCATTACCTAACAATTTGTATAAAGACCATAATCCAATAATTAACCTAGTCGGTGCACTAAATAAAGTTTGAATCTCAGTAGTTAAATTCTGAATTTTTGTAATATCAACAGATAAATGATTAATAATATCACCTGAACTTCTTTCTAATTTTGCTTGAGGAGATAATTTCATTGCTTTATCATAAATTAATTGCATTAAAGCAGATTTAGTGGATAAACTTGCTTGAACGGTTAAAATAACATATTCATTATTGAAACTTGTTTCGGCCAAAGAAACAGTGAACATACCAAAAGCAATCGCCATACCAATAATTGGAGGAGGATCGTCTGTTCTCCCAAAAAATAGAATTAAATGCTTTAATAATTGAGGTTGAAGAAAAGCGACAACAGAATCAGCCATATCAAAGAAGAAGGAAAATAAAATTGGTTTGCCAAAGGAACGAGCCAAAGCAAGTAAAATGCTTGGTTTCTTTTTTGGATTAGATTTAGCTTTTTTCAATTCATTTTCCCAATTGGCTGTTAAAATTGGAGCAGAGACCGGCGTGGTAACAGACAAAGGAGGTAAAGGTAAATCTTCTTGCTCTAAAACATTATTAGTATAACCGGTTTTAATCATCTTATTCATCCAAGTGAACGTAATCTTTGAAATTAAATGTGGTGTAATAGGCAAGTCGTTAAGTTCATAATAATGAAGCAACTCGTAATTTGGAAAGTAATGGAAGTATTCTAAATAAGCCAATAAACCTGAAGTTGAGAGCATCAAAAAACTTAATAAACTAGAATATGAAAAACTCGAAGTGATGATTGGATACTCACCGAAAGTCTGTTGAACAAATACAGCAAAGAATAAGATTGAAACACAAGGATAAAATAGAATGCAAGAAGCAGATTGGCATATCCTATCTCTTCTTTGAATAATCTCCAAAGGTAAAATAATGAAATCCAAAACGATCAAAAATAGCCAATAGTTGATGAACTGGAATTTGTGGTCGATGAAATTGAACAAAATGTTTGAAAAGGAAATACAAAACAAAACATTAAGAATGACATTACTTATAACTTTCAACTGGGTAGACTTAGTAAGTAAATATACTTTCCCAAATTTCTGTCTTAAAAAAATAGACTGCAGCAATTGGATTGAGCCGATAAGGGCAAAGATGGCACTTGAAATCCCGAAAACCAGAGAAACGAAACAGGGACTCAAAGAGTTAGTGTGGGGCGTTACCAGTGGATAAAGTGAAGAGCACTCCGGTATCGTAGAGTTTGTAAGGATAGTCATGAAGGAGGACTGCTGGTTAATGCTGAAAGAGTAGGTCACCGTACAGAGAAGTGGATAAAATAGCAAGAAGAATAAATATCCTGCCAGCCTATAGGGGAAAGCTTGCACGATATGAAGACACGACTTTAATATAACCGATGCTTATTCCATTGTTTTATATACTGTGGTCTTGGATCGCTGCTACAATCTATCAGCTATAGCACAGCTAGCACCATCTAGGCGATAGTCTCTACTTCTAGCTGGTCATAGGCTAATGTGCCTTCTCATCATGGAGCGAGCATGCAAAAGCCACTGCCCCAAGCGTATGGTTAAAGGCCTTTAAGCATTCGATAGTATAATTCCATAGTACTCTATTTACAGACCATACTTGCAATAAATAAATGGCTACAGCTAACTAGCTACATAGCATCAATATGTCTCATAAACCAGAGATCTGACCTCATAATTTTCATTGGCATCTTCTATATCCTGCCAGTTTCCAATAAAGTCGTCTTTTCCTCTAACCACACCTGGCAACTGTTTACCTCCAGCATATCTTCTCCACACCTTCTTAGCTTCTTCGTCAGTTCCCAGGTCTCTGTACTCAAACTTGATTCTGTTGGCCGTTAAAATAGTTGTTAATCTATTAGTTCTAGTCATTATTTGAAACCCTCCAGCTAATGATGTAAAAATATAAACAGGTTCATCTTCAAATGTCATCTTAGTTTCCATGGGAACAAAAACACTGCCATCATCTTCCTTATTAGCATTTCTGGTAATATTAGATAAAGACGCTTTCGACCTGGATGCTGTTGACTTGGATGCCAATTCGGCTTCAGCTTCAGCTATAATGCCGTCGATTTCTCCATCTGACTTCTTGGATGCCTTCTTTAGATTTACAAGTTCAGCTTCTGCAGCAGCAATAATCGCATCTAAATCATCTTCTTCGGCGTTTGATTTTTGCAGAACTTCAGTCGTCGTTTTCGGATGCTGCCCTTCTTTATTCTCTTGACCTCCAATATTTAACCCTTCAGTTGGCTTCGCTTCTTCTTTTAATACATCTTCTCTAAATTCGTTCTTTGTTGGCACTTCTGACACCTTTTTATTTTGCCCTTCTTGAGTGTCTTCAGCAATACCTTCAACTTTTTCTTCTTCAAAAATTACTTTAGCTACTTCCTGTTGTGGAGTCTCGTCCTGAACTTGCTCTTTAACAGATTTGTAAACATTTTTTTCCTCGTGATTTTCAGCGGCAGCCTTTCCATATCTCTCTTCTGTAGCCATATGAGCTGGTTTCTCAAGTGAATCATAAACTAGTTCTCCTGAAGGCTCAATTAAGTTGTCATCATGCACTTCTGTTTTATCCAAACCTGCCACTTCTGTAGCATGTCCTTCCGCTGGTGATTCAATTTTTTCGTCATTATCCTTTTCTACTTCTTCTGCAGATCCCGTTACAGTGTTTCTTTCTTCTTTTAGTTCAGAGGCTACTTTTTTGGTTTCTTCAATGCTATGGGTATCAAAGTTTCGTTGTGGTACTTCAGTGTTCACAACTGCAGTCTTTAGGATTTCCACTTCTTCCTCTCCTTCTTCTTTAGACTTGTTTTTGATAACTGGCGCTTTTTCAAGAACCTCATTTACTCTTATTGTGTTAGTACTAATATCGGCAGTCTCATCTCCAGCAATTTTCTCTTCTTTGAAATCAGTTGCATTTTCATCAACAATAGCTGTGGTTGCTTCCTCCTTAATAGCATTACCACTTAAAGATGAAGAAGAGGTTGCATCACTGGTTTCCATGAAACTTAAAGCAGCAGTAACAGCACTTTCCAACTGTGCCATTTCAGAAAACCCAGTGGTACCTTTACCTGTATTTTGCTCTTCTTCTTCTTCTTCAATATTGGATTGAATCGCCGCATTTATATCAACCGGGGCACTTAAAACTGAAGTTGTAGCAGAAGATGCTGGTTGATTTCTTGCTCTCGATCTTGATCTTGAAATAGTTCTTAAATAATTTAATGAAGATGAATTTGTAATCTTTGGTGCAGCATTTGGGTCATGTCTTGGTTTTCTTTCGTTGCCATGTTCAAAATCAGCATGCAAAGGTGAAGCTGTACCAGAAAAATCTAAAGGTAATGTATTTGATGAACTGGAAATATAGCTATTACCTGATAACCCACTATGATAGGAGTCACCTCGGGCTAGATGTGGTTTATACGTTCCAGTACCTTCCCTAAATGGAGATCTCGTAGTTCTTGAGCTTGATCTCTTTTGCTCTTCTAATAAAATTGATGATGATCCTTCTCTCATACTTGCAGGAGCTGTGTTTTCTGAATCAACTTCAATTGCCGAATCTGGAATAACTGGTTCGGTGATATCAATTTTCTTAGAATGCTTCTTAGTAGATGCGGATATTGATTCTTTTAACTCTATTTCTGATTGACCTTCATTAACTTTCTTCAAAATATCATCCAATGTTTTAACATTTTCAGGTTTAATAAAGTCAGCTTCATGTGTTTCGTCTTCTTTGGCTTTACTAACATCTCTTCTAACAGGAGAGTCATAATGAAAGTCTGATAATTTCTTAGAATGGGCAGCAGCTGGAGCAACAAAACTGCCAGCATCGCCACCGAAAACTTGTTCATGATCATTTGTTGGGTCGTCATCCTTTGCAATATTCTGGATTGGTCTAACAGTTTTATTCTCTCTCTTATATTCCTTCTTTAATTTTTCAGAAACTTGCAAAACATTATCTTTTAGGTGACCTTCATCATCCATGATTTCATCTAAATTATCAGCTTCTTGATCTGCAAGCAATCCACCTTCTGACTTTAGTTCATCAACGGAAACATAATCACTTGAAGTAGAAAGACGGGAATTGATAAACGGAGGTCTAGAAGAAGATCTTGAACTGAAATTTTTATCTGAGTTGATTGCTCTAGATGTAAGTGTTTCGGTGGCGGAACCTGTAGTGACCTTTGAACCAACGTTTTCTTCGGCTTCGTCGATAACATTAGGGAATTCAGAACCGCCTTCTAAAGATTCTTCTGGAAGTTCATTAGCGGAAAATGAATCACTTCTAATGGAAGCACCAACCAACGCTGGCTGGTGTTTCTTTTTAAAATCTTCTAACTCAGTTTCCATATTCATCTTTTAGGTGTGGTTATCAGTAAACAAATTGGGTGATTTGGAGTTATCTTTATATGTATTTTAATAAAAAATATATTTTGGGTCAATCGGTCAATACGTGTAAACCTTTAAGCGGGGTATAAAGCAGGACTATAAAGCTTGGATGCTCAAGGTACTGATCTCGAGCTGTGAACGCAGAGAAACCTTAATCTTCGACCGCTTCTGCCTTGAGTTGTGAGCTGTTTACAGTCAGTCGCCCTTCCTGGGGCGGCGGAGGCGCGCTAGAACGGCGCCGACGAGACAAAGAAGAAACAACTTCTTAACGAATGTAAGTTAAATACGATTAAGAAAACAAATATTTATACACTTGTGTATGTTTTACAAAAATGTACTTAATAGGCTAATACAGTGAAACAATTTATGAAGAAAAATACAACGAAGAAAAAAAAAAATAGGAAGTATTTCTTATGACGAATTAACTCATTTAGACAAAGCTAAAATTTTAGCTTTAGCCTTTTCAATGGCTTCAGCAGAACCGTTGATCTTGACTTCATTTGACTCAACATCAACTCTTGGAATATTTAATCTAACTTTAAACTCTTCTTCTAGTCCCCTTCTAACACTACCGCCTGGGCCAATTAAAAGCTTATGTTTAGTTTTTGGAACTTCAACAGTTTCAGTGGTGACACTTTCTAATTCACTAACAATTCTTTTAACTTCAGCAACAACCTTGTCCACAATTCTCTTATCACCAGCACAGACAACATCTTTAGTTTCGGTACCCCTGTTAGGAACTTGTAATAACCTTCTGAATTCGTTACCGGAAACATTGGCACCACCTGCCTTGGCAATGATTTCCCTCTTGATGGAACCACCGGAACCAATTAAGTTTCTATGATACTTTGGATCAACTTCAATGGTAACAGTAACATAATTTTGGACTCTGTCAATAATTTCGTTAATCTTAGCGATGGCAGTTTTAATGCCAGCTTTTGAACCAACAATTTCAAATTCAATGAATTCTTTCTTTTCATCACCTTCCTTTTCCTTGTTCTGGTTGATATCAACACCAGCATCGGCTGAAATATCTTTAATATTTTCACCAGCTTTACCGATGACACGAGGTAAAACACTAACTGGAACATTAATAGTCTCCTTGAAACCGTTCTCCTTCTCGTATTGTAATAATTCGCTTAGCTCTTCTTCAACTTTGTGAACTCCCTTCGATGGACCCCTGATAGTGACTTCATTCTTATTATCTTGAGAGTTTTCAAATGGGAATTTAACCACAACATTGTACTTATCTTGTAATCTATTAACATAGATACCACTTGGACCAATCATCTTTCTGTGGAACTTTTGATCAATCTTTAAAACGACAGTCTTTTCATCTAGCCATTTCTTTGATAATTGATTCAATTTTTTTTGGGCTTCATCAACGTTAGCCTTTAAACCAGTTAATTTGACTGCAGTATGGTCGTCCTTAGAGTCAGCGTCTTCCAAAACATCAATCTTGACTTCAAACTCCTTTCTTAACTGGTTCATATTGGCACCCTTTTGACCAATCAGTCTAGATAAGAATTTAGTTGGGAAATCAACGTTAATATTATATTTAGACGCAATTTCATAGTTCTTAACATCGTCAATGACTTGGTTGATTTCTTTGGCAGCTTTAGATATATCTGATTTATAACCAACAAGCAAAATATCATTGGCAGCTGGGCCTTCACTATTTTGGTGTAATTTAATTTCGATCGCATTGGTATCAAACTTAGATAATAGTAATTTCAATGTAGTACCTTCTAAATGAGATTGATCGGCTGATGGAACTGCAATAACTTCAGAAGAAACGGTGCTTGACAATTCCCTCAGTGGTGCTAATGATTTATCAACAGTGTCTAGTTTCGCATTAACTTCCTCAGTAGATGGCATAAAATCGTCATCATCATTATTTTGGAAAATTAAAACTAATTTATTTGAAAACCCAGCTAACTCACCTAATGGAACAATGGCAACATTTTCTTTAATAGCAACGGATTTGTCTAATTTTGGGAAAACAAAAGCATCGATGTCAGTCAGAACTCTCACAGAACTTGGAGGAATAACATTAACTTTATCAACAATTTCTTTTCTAATCAGCTTTAAAGTATCTTTACCTTCAGCTGGACAATAAAATTGTATAATAACATTTTTCACTTCATCATTAGCTAGAGATTGATATGATGGAGCAGAAACTTTAACATTGTATTTAGTTGATAATTCATCAAAAATCTTAGAATAAGAAAAGAAAGTAGCAACAGATTTAGCATGAGCAACATTACCACCATGTGATCTTGCTAAATCTAAAGAATCAGTAGCATAGGATGAAGCAATCTCTTTACCATAAGCAATCGCTTCGGTAATGTTCTTCTTCTTTCCAATGAATTTAACGATTGAACTTGTTCCATCGAGAGGTGGAACAACGACAATAACATTAGTCTTTTCGGTAATTCTTTCATCCAAGAACTTATGTAATTGTTTTGGAACAGATTTCTCTTCAGTTACAATTG
The DNA here is from genome assembly GCA_030567475.1 of Ambrosiozyma angophorae. Taxonomy (NCBI): domain Eukaryota; kingdom Fungi; phylum Ascomycota; class Pichiomycetes; order Pichiales; family Pichiaceae; genus Ambrosiozyma; species Ambrosiozyma angophorae. Next base: position 72,094 of record JAJLSH010000210.1, on the reverse strand, counting down.
AAGATTCCAATGAAGTCAACAAGTTTTTGATCTTGTTTCTTGCATCAACGACAGATTCTCTTGGACCAGTCAATAAAATGTTTGAAGCTTTTGAAGAAATGGCAGGAGTGACAACTTCAACATCCAATGGTAATGATAACGCCTTAAGTTCTTCCCCAACAAAAGGCTTTAACTTCTCATCAACTGGAACTCTGACGCTTAAGCTCTTAGTGTTTGCATTAACGATAGCTAGAATCTGTGCTTTAGCATCTTCACAACTTTCAATGTCACCTTCAATGGTAACGTTGATTGATTGGCCAAATAATTCTTCTTCTTCGGTTAATTCAGTTGGCTCCGAATCTTCTGAGTCAGAAGCTAATCTATCGATATCAATCTTAACACCAGTTGATTCTAAAATTGGCTTTAAAGTTTTACCTTGAGAACCAATTACAGTGGATCTTAATTTTGAAGGGATACCAAATTCGATTGTAACAGGTTTAGTTAATTGTTTAATAACTTCTCTCTTAGCCTTATGGATTGAAACAGTTGGGCCATTTAATAAAAAGGTTCTTTGATTAGTAGCAGAAGAAAAAGTCGATTCAATGGAGACGCCATATTGATTTTTAATCTTTGAAAAAAGTTTAAATAAATCAGCTTTAGATAAGTTGACTTGATGAACAGCATCAATTATAAAAGTAAACTGAGTGGATGTGGATTTTACAGCTTGTTTAAAAGTGGTGGCCTTTGCTTTACCTTTCGTAGACACAGTTGGTTTGGAACCATTAATAACCCATGAAGCAGGAGCACTTGAAGTGCCAGAACCTAAAGATGGGAACAGTTTAGGATCCTTAATTGAAATATGCTTCTTGGATGGTTTAGATAATTTTTCAGCGGTTGATTCTTCGGTGGCAAGATCATCAGTTGCTTTTTCGGCAGCTTCAATTTCTTCTGCAATTGAAGAAGCAAAAGTAGTTGGCGTGGAAGGAAGAGAAGGAGATTCAGTGGAAGAAACAGTAGAGGAGAGTTCAGGAACTGAGGCTGACGTTGGTTGGGAGGATGGTTGAGCAGATGAGGAGTCTGCGTGGACCTTAGCTAGTAATTCGGCAGGAGAAGACATGATTCAATTAACCAGTAACAAGTAACAGGAAAGTAGAGGGCAACAAACAATGGACAGAAAATGCGACGTTGGAGAAGAGTAGACTTATCTGACTAGGCAACAGGAAGTTAGATATAAAAGACCAGAAATCAAGTTCAATAAGAACACTTTGGACGCACGCAGTGATCTGGCAGTTGAACAATGTGGCGGATTCACAGCTCACTCAAACCGCGCCACGGTCAACCAAACCAATAACAAGACTCACCACAACCCACTAGCCACACCCTTGAGCACCATGTTATCTTTCCATGGGAAAATTCCCACAAGTCGAACAGCGGAAGTTAGGTTCAAACATTTCGTCCAAATTCGGTTTCTTATTCTGTATTTCTGGGTGGTTTGGTGAGATCCCCCTTCTCCGGATTGATACATCGTGAACACAAGAATTATCAGTAACGAAAGGTCGAACTTCTTCGGCCTAAATATAGCAAGAACTCCCAACACTTTAAAGGCGATTATGAAGAAACCCCAGTTTTGAATTCTTGCAATTTCATCAGGGATCCATTTTCTTAGAAATAAAAGGTAATAACATTTATGAACGAATAAATTCAATTCCCAATCATGAAAACAAAACTCTTTTGTTTTCTTTAAAATTTGAAAATTTCTGTGTCACCTAAATAGCAAAGGGTTCTAGCTCCTAACCTGGATCATGGACTCCAATGTCAACATGGGCAAAATTTAAAATTCCCACAAAGTTTCCCCGGCATAATCTAGTCAATCTATATTCAACATATACCCTGAACTGCGTTCACGACCAATGTTTGTTACGACGCTAACTAATAAACCTACTAATAAACCTGTCCAAATATAGTTCGATAGAGTAGACACAAAGGTTAAAATTTTAATATTACTGAGTATTGTTGCAAACAAAATATGATAGATAGTAGAAGTCCATTAATAATTATAATGAATGTAAATCTGTCTTGAATATAGTTTTGTAAAGATCGTCAGAGAATCACTTCACTTTTCCTTTTATTTTTATATAAAGCTTGGTAGCTTACTGGATGAAAATATCTCTTATATTAAACCTAACGTAGTGACCATTGAATATCCTGGGAACTAAAAAGAAGGTTGATTGCAGCAGGGTATCTTCTTATCTTTTCTTAATAAGTTACATCATTGCTTTCCAAGACCCACCCCCCATTCATTCGCGCGTCCACGCCACATATATTTCAACTTTTTCAATTATCTTTAAAAACATTTTTTGTTGATTCTCATACAAACCAGTAGATTCTTTAATAAAGTCCATAATGGCCGAAATACATAATGTACAGAGCGATTCGGGTAGTGAATCAGATATAGAGCAAGATTTAGAAACTTCGGTAACCTTGGGCTTTGTTGATGTTCCGATTTCGAAAGACGAACAACCTGAACTAGAAGATTCTTTTATTGGTGGTTCTCCAATTTGGTTAAACGATGACTCCCCTCCTCCAATTGATCTAGTTCAATGTAAGAACTGTTATAATCCAATGAGATTATTATTCCAAACATATGCAAATTTAAAAGATACTTTATATGATAGAGTTATCTATATTTTTAGTTGTAATAATCCATCTTGTAGAAGAAAGAAAGGTACAATTCGAACAATCAGATCAATTCGTAAAGATCCAAAAATTATCGGTCAAAGAGAAAAAGAACTTGCTGAGTTTGAAAAAAGAAAAAAAGAAAAAGATTTGAAGCTTAAACAAGATAAAGAAAAATTAAAAAATTTAGGCAATGCTTTATTCAATAAATCTGATTCATCAAAAACAAATCCATTTGCTTCATCCGATCCTTCTTCAAAAGATTTATCCAATCCATTTGCTTCAGTACCTTCATCTAATCCATTTGCAACAACATCTTCATCTTCTTCTTCATCTAATCCATTTGCTTCTAATATACCAAAGAAAGAACCAAATCCAGTCAAAGAAAAAAAATCATATGCACAAGTTGCTTCCTCTAATACAACCAAAAAACCTACTTTGGCTCCAAAAAAACTAGACATAGTATTACCATCGTACCCAGGTTTCATTCTGTATGTGGATCAAGAAGTGTTAGATCCACGGAAACGTTCATTACCTCCAGTTCCAGATCTGCCATTATCTGAATCTGAAGACCTTACATCATCAACAAAGCCCTCAAAGTCCTCATCAACAAAATTATCACCTGAAAATGAACAACTGGCAAAAATGTTAGATGATCAAACATTTCAAGCGTTTACTGATGTACTTTCATATAATCCATCACAAGTTTTAAGATATGAAATTAATGGTAAACCATTACTCTATTCATCAACTGATGATGTTTCAAAATCAATATTAAATGATACTATACCAGATAAATATAGATTTGAATTACAATTAATGCCAAAAGCTATAATTGATTTAGAATCTTCTGGTAATATTGATATTCTGAAAGAAGGTATGGAGTGGGGTACTATTATCGTTTATACTGACAAAAATGATTCAGCTGATTTAGATGAAAATTTCGTTGGTTATGTTGAAGAATGGTGTGGCGTTCAATGGGAAGAGGAAGTTCCTACTGTAGGAAATCGTTGAAGTTATTTTATATCTATAATGAACTTTTTATTTATATAAATACTGATAATAATAACACAGTGCAAGGTATAGAAATATGCAATAATAAAAAATAAGTAAAGGCAAGCATTAAAATGAGGTGGGGGTGAGAATAGGAAGGGGGAACAAAATTTAGTTTAATAAATCAAAAAGAAATTATTAGTAAAGTATAATGATCAGAATAATTTAAACAGCTTTGTGTAATCAAAAGACAAGTATTATAAGGAGAATCTCATAAATGTAATACAGCTCTCCTTACAAATTAAGAAACATCAATGCTTCTACGATAAAATAAACTCTTGTAGAAAAAAAAAGTGACTCAAATGCAATAACCTTATATATGTAGAATTAAGCTGGAACCAATCTTTAATGACTCCAAGCATTTTCACCTAACAATTTTGTCTCTGTACGTTCTTAACACTTCTTATCAAGTTATCAATATCAACAAAATTATCTTCATCGGTGGCAAAACTTCTATGTTTTTCAGAAATAATATGTTGATCGAAATCGTCATATTTTATTCTACAGTTTTCACAATATCCAGGTTTCATTTCTTCCTTCTTCTTAGTTTTCTTGGAAGTTTCTATACTTTCTTTCATTGGATTTGCTGTTCTACGCAATCTTTGAAGTTGTTGCTGTTGTTGTTGGATTTTTAATTGTGATTCATCTGGAGTATGAGCCTCTAGTATAGAATTAGTTGTGGTTGTGTTATAGTGAACTACGCCTGTTGCAGTTGTTGGCAGAACATTAACTTGTTGAAGTTCTTCCTGAGTTGATTGGCCTTCTGTATCATCTTCATTTTCAACCAATTGAACAGTTTCATCAGGTGTTATTTCTTGTATAGTTTCGTTAGCTTCATTATTATCTGATTCATTAGGTTTAGTAACCGTACCATTAATACCTTTTTCTAAAACTGCTTGATCGACTAATAATTCTGGAATGTCAAACGATCCTTCTTTAAAAGTTGAATTAACATTCTGCAAGGAAGCCAACTGAGCATGAGTTAGTTTGACTGATGGAGGATGCAATTGTCTTGATCTTTCGCGTGATAATTGTTTTTGTCTTTCTTTTACTGGTGTGATAGCAATGGGTTTAGTAATTGGAGTGCCATTTTGAGATCTACTAAACTTTGAAGTAGTTGGAGTCTTTTGAACAATATCAATTTTATTGACTTTCTTTTTTGGGGAACCAGTAATTGGGTTATTGAAAACATTTGGAGTAATTCGTGGAGGGGTTGCTAATTTCTTGGAATTTGTAAATGTCATGACTTTTTTCTTATCCTCAGAAACTTTTCTACTGCGAACTGAAGAATATGAAGGGCCTAAACCGTTTCCACCACCAAATGTAGAGCCCGAAGGATTTAACCCAGAGGCTTGGATTTCACCATACATATTAATTTTTGATTGATTACCCGAAACAGCTCCACTAATAGAACGTTGTAGTGATAGTTTAGCCATTGACTGTTGTTGATATTTTAGCTCACTCTTAGATGCAACTGAATCCAGCCTTTGCTTCTTTCTTGGGTTACCATCATTAAGTGAAGAGTCTGATATATATTTCAAGGAAGGGGCATCTAATAAACGCGATTGCTCTTTCTCTTGTTGTTCATCTAAACTATCATCCTTTTCTCCTTCTTCTCCTTCTTCTTCTTCTTCTTCTTCTTTTTCTTCTTCTTCTTCTTCTTCTTCTTCTCCCTCTACTTCTTCTTCTTCTTTCTCTTCTTGTGCCTCCTCGTCTTCCTGTTGTGACTCCTTTTGTTGAGAATGTTGAGGTTGTCGTGATAGATAATTTTCTGGATTGAATAGTTTTTCCCAATCATTTTTTAAGGCAACTCTTTCTTCATAAGTTAATCTATCACTACAGCCAGGATAATAAGATTGATTAATTAATTCAATTCTATAAGATTTATCTTTTTCAAATATCTCCAATCTCTTTCTATGTCTTCTTTCTATATCAGCAGGATTTTCTAATACAGTATCTTTAATGAATAAAGATTTTCCATTAGTTGAGTCATTGATTTTCGGGTAATGGGTTGAACCCCACTCTTTTATTGCAATTGGTTTAGTCCTCTGTTTTAAATCGTAGACATTTATGAACAGACCGTTAAAATATTTAACATCATCTCTTCTGGCATTTGGATCTCTATCCTTTGGGCCATATAACTTTTCTTGTTTTAGTAAACTAGACAATTTATTTGCTTTTGTTGGTTGAAGGTCATCATCTAAATCAGGAATTACAATATCCAAATTTTTGAAAAAACGAAAACACTTTTCATGATTCCAGACCTTAATTTCGGGTTTTCTCAGAATTAAATTGAAGATATCATTGTTTTTTAAAGATTTATGATTCTTTGATAAATTTTTTCTATCAAAAGCTCTATTTGAAACTATGATCGTAACTTTATCGATTGAAAAAAAAGGTTCAATTTTAGCATGTTGAGATTTAAAAGCATTTTTAATCCTTTTAATATTTTTATCATGTGTTGGGTCCGATTCGATATAAACATGGGTTGATTCTCTCAAGATGGCTTTCCAATTATCTCTCCAACCTTCCAAATCAAATTCAGCAGGAGTATTTCTATTGGTAGTGGTAGTAGAAGCAGTATTTCGTTTCCATCGCTTTAGTGAAGCTTCCTCGGTAGTTCTGTCTAACAAAGATATCTTTAGGTTTTGGCCTTGATCTTGTTGTTGTTGTTGTTGTTGTTGTTGAATGTTCAGTTTCAGTTTTTCGGATAACGGTATTCTCTTTGGGGTAGACATGGCTAATGGCGTGGTAGATTTCTTACTGGATTGCAATTGGTACTCTAACTTCTGGGAGGGTTGATGAGGAGCAGTGGCAGTGACAGTTTTGTTGTTAGAGAACATCATGGGAATCCAGAGTTCAAGAGGGTGAATGACGCGTGGATCAGTCAACTGTAAATCTGCAAAATATTTAGATCAGTCAAATACCCTACAGTAGGCTTGATGAAGTGGAAAACGGAAGAGAAAGGGTAGTTGAGAAGGGAACAATAGATGGAAAGGAACAGGAAAAGGGCAACAGAACTAAACTTGACCTACAACGCGACGCGCAGGCCGGTGCAGAGGTGCGTCTCTGTTCCGGGACCATTGCACTGTTTAGCCCAGTTTACCGACCGTCCCAGCGACCTTTACTGGTATTCTTCAGCATCGCCATCTTACTGCTCAGCTTAAGCTACGGCTTAGTTTTTCTTCTCTGATCACACATCACCTCTCTGCTTGCCTTTTCATCTCTTGAATCTATACATTATCATATCGGTATCTCATATATCTCAACTTTCCTAATATCTTCTTTATTCTCTTGCATTGTTTTTTTTTTTTTTTTGCTTCGCACATTCATTAAGTATTCAGTGTTTTTTCGTTATTTTATATATAATACACTAATAATGTTACAACCAAGAAATATTACTAAAGTTTTATCTCAATTATTAACTCCAACTCCGGATATCAGTGATTCAAATCCCATTTCTACTTCCTTATTATCAATCCCATTAAGTCAACCGATTATAACTTGTGTTTCTTCCACAGTAGCAAGAGATAACAGTCATTCAAATTCTTCGAATTCTCCAAATTTATCAATACTAGATTCAAATTCAATTATATCAAGTGTATCTAATACAAATAAATCAAACAATCCAAGTTTGATTAACTATGGTTCAACTACAAATATAAATGATGGTGCTATTATAAATGGTGAACAACATTCAAATATAGGTACCCCTCCTATTCAACATACTATGCAACGTCCAGAAAGTATACAAGATTTACAACAACAAATACAAGATTTAAAAGATTCTCCAACTTCTTATGTTAAATTAAACTTAAACCCAATCGATAATTTGAAAATTTTATCTGTAATGATTATTAAAAAATGGCTAGAAGAAGAACATTCAAAGCCTTACTCAATTATTCTGTTTGAAAGTTATTATTTATTCTTATATCAAGTTAATGAAGAGTACTTACTATTATTGTGCTCTGATTTAAATTATCCCAAAGCTTTAGCTGTTAAAAGAATGGAGTATGTTGCTCAATATTTATCAAAAAAACTATAGAATTCTTTGTCATTCGTTGTTTTGTTTTTTCAACATAATATAATTAGAAATAATCTACATCGGAAAATAATGAAAGAAGACTATGCAAAGTGTGATAATATTTTTTACGGCTTGTTAAATCCTTTTACTTTACCTCTTCTTGTTGCCCATTACTAATATTATTTATTATTTATTGCCATCATCGCCGTTATCATCATTAATTGTTCCATCTTTAACCAAGCTCACTTTTGCGTTCGCTTGCTCGGGTTTTAATATATTAAATTTATACTAGTAAAGTACTGAAAAAAAATAATGAAAAAAAATCGGTTGTTATAGTATACTATTGGTGGTGAATTTTTTTGTAAATCGTTATATTTCTTTATCTATTTTATTTTATCGTACTTCCTTTTTATAACTCTTTTAATGCTAACTAATTAGAATCTCCAGTGATCATTATCGCTCTTCCTATTCGTTCGCTACAACTTGGTCCAAATCTTATCTTTCTTCACAGATCTCTGCCCGGAAATTATCCGAGTGAAACATGCAAACACAAATCCCCGAGTTATCTGTGTATCATCTTGGACATACCGGACAGGTTTGAAACGCAGACTAATTAGATTTATTAAATCATACTGCCTATGTGTATACTATTTAGTATGCACACGTCACCTTGCAGTTAATATAACCCCTCCTAACTTTATTAAGAAAAACCTCTATAAGCAAGTAATATTTTAATAACAAGTAGCAACAAATGTAATTTAAATAGGAACAGAAATCGCAATAAAACGAGGAATAACTAGCAAGAAGGAATGGATAAATTGTGACAGAAAGAAAAGGTTTAGTAATAATACGAAAAAAATAAGAGAAAGATAAACAAAAATTGTGATATATGAAGTGTGAAAGTAAAATAAAATTAAAAAAAAAAAAACAATTAGTAATTTAATGATGCAGCAGAAAAAACTTAAGATAAAAAATAAAAATAAGACAAGAGGACCCATGAGAAAACGAAAACAAAATCGTGAAAAATTAATAAAATTTGAATAACGTAAAAGAAAAAACTAATTCAAAAAAGAAAAACCAAAAACAGAACGAATCTTTATGTATACGTAATTTAATTAAGCTCTTTGGTATCTTCATCATTATCGCTGGACATTTCATAGTCTTCTTCTTCTTCTTCTTCTTCTTCTTCGTCGTCGTCGTCATCTTCTGCTTCATAATCTTCTTCATCTTCTTCATCGTCGTCGTAGTTTTCTTCCCACCATTCTTCTTCAGGTTTTGTATCTTCTTCTTCCTCTTTATGTTTATTTTGATTAATTATAGTGTCGAGTTCTGGAAATTCAAAATCTTCTGGAATAGTGGCCTTTGATCGTTTAACTTCAGTTTCAACTCTTTTTTTATAATCTTGTCTATTTTTTCTCCAACTAATAGCAGCATCCACATTTGCGGGCGATGAAATATTTGGATCTTCTAATAAGGATAAGATGGATAATAGAACAGATTCAACAGATTGGACAGGTGACCAGCATTCATTAGCCGGTTCATCAGCTGCACTATTTTGACCGTTTGTTTCATGTAAAATTGATATGCAAAGTCGGCCATCATTATAAACATTTGGATGGTATATAGCAGGAGTGAATTTAAACTGAGGAGGAGAGTAAGGATAGTTGGTTGGAAATCTAAGTTGAGCTTTTAAATAAGCACCTTTATAGTATGAATCCTGGTCCAACACAAGTAGAGCAACTCGCCACACAAAGATATTGTCATCATCGATTTCAACGTGGAACTGTTTCAAGCCAGTTTTTGGATGTGTTAAGTCTCTGTACTCTTTCCAGAGTCTTTTAGCAGCGGTAGAATTAGCAGACATAGTATTGGTGCGTGGGTGAGAGGGCATATAAGGAATGCTCAAAAAGCAAAGGATCGTATTTGTGACTATTACGAATTAAGAGGATATAAAATAAATAAAAGGTTGATTCGCTTTCTCAGTCAGCACCACACTTGAAGCTCCGCCACAAGCTCCACGCCCTTCCCAGCAAATGCCGCTTGCGCCACTCCATCCCGCACTCTGTCCGCCAACACCCCGGGACCGCAGCACACCACCGCCGTCAGTCCACTGTGGCTGGTGCGGCGCAGCAGCAGTTCCACCACATCAGGCCGGCCGTTCACCACTGTCCAGTCACCAGGCAATGAAACAGGTACGGGGAGCTCTACACCGGGTTCTACACACTGCTCAACACTTCCATAGCATTGCATCTTCTTCTCTCTAGTGAAGAACATCTGTTTGGTCACAGTGTTAGCACTGTCCAACAGGCTTAGCTCACACAATTCTTTGTTGAACCAACGGATGCTGTGACTTGTTTGATTGATCCATATCAATTCAATTTGTGTTCTATAATTGCTTTGTAGACTGTTCATTACATGGTAATATGGTCCGGGGATACCGTTACCTCCCGCAAGTACTATTGCTTGATCATATTCATTTATATCAACAACATGTCCATATGGTCCTTCCAAGCACACCCTCATTTCTATTTCCTTTTCAGGATTGATATTATAAACTAGATCAAATAATCTTTTGGTAAACCCATGCTTACTTTTAATATAGATATTGATTTCTTTGCTTTCTTCATTTGTATAGATTGTAAATGGATGATTTTCCCAAAACCTCCGTAAATATTTAAAATTGAAAACATACAGATGGACATAACAACCTGGGAAACTTTTAAAATTGTCTGGTTTTGGAATAGTAACTTTAACGGTATTGTCATCTAAAATTTTAAATTTCGAAATAATTCCAAAAGTACCATTAGTACTAATTAGATAAATTCTCCATAATCTATCAAGTAACCAAACTAATCCACTGCCGATAACCCAACCTATAAATCCAATATCTTTACAATGGTAATATGCCATCCTTAAAAACAAAATACCAAGTAAAATATGAATTAATAAAAATAATTCATAAAATTTCCTTCTGAAAAATAAAATTGATTGAACTAACATTAAAACTCCAAAATAAAATGCCATGACCCCACAATTCCAAAAATCTAAGCTTTCTAATAAATCCAAATTCCCATTTTCACGAAAAAATTCAATAAAATAGATTGCGTGAAGATATGCTAAAAAGACCATTAAACGTCCAAGCCATTTATGAAATGAAATAAAAGAACTAAATGATAATCCTGTAAGGTTAATTAAAATATTATTGCGACCTCCAAATAAGAATAAAGGTACTAATTGTGCAAATGCTAACAATCCTGTTCTATCGGCAATGAATCTTCTACGTTGTTGTAAACTCGAACCTAATAATAAACTATTACTTTGTTCAGTTTTATAATCAGTGCTTAATATAATAATATTGAATAAAAAGTATATTAATAGTATACTAAATTCTTGGAAAGTTGGTAACAATGAATCAAAAAATGTTAGATTGCCGTTTGAACTGAAGAGATTAAAAGGTTGATTATTCTTCTTAAGCAAAGTTGGTAATGTTATTAAACTTCTAAACTTGGATATTATATGATTTGTCTTAATTTGTAATTTAAATTTATTTGATATAAAACAAATGATAAATATTATAATCCAATATAAACAAATGAGATCAACATATTGCATGGATCTAACTATATTTCCGACAAATAAAGAGAAAGAATGTTCGTAGCGTTTAATGTATTTAGAAGACATGGAAACTGGATTGGTAAAATTTGTAGTATTACCAACCATTGAAGAAACAGGTATAAGATATTTAGTTGCATTCTGATAAATTCTATTTAAATCACTTATACCATTAGGAAACTCAACATCGCCGTGGCTTTCACATGATTCAATAAATTTTAGATATGTATAATTCAGAAGTTTCTTCATATATCGTTCGTCATTTTCATGTTTCTTATCAATATATAAATTATCATTAAAACATGATAAAATTGTACCAACTATTGGAGCATAATTACAATTTGGATACCAATATTCACTAAAATTATGATTATTTGTTGTCGATACTTGTGAATATTTCAAGCTATATAAGGATTCATTATATTCGGTATATTCTTGGATTGGTACTTTAAAATCAAAATGAAGTTGTTTTGATGCGGAAACACATGCGAAAAAAGTAGAGTCCTTAGGATCAAATGACTGTTTAGCTAGTGAAAATCGTGACAGTAACAGAAGAAGTATCAAAAATACAGGTGGTGTGTGTATCATGAGTCCCTGGTTAAAGAGTCCCTTTATTAACTGTTATCAGATCAATCGAACAAAGCAAATCAAGGTTTTTATAGGATGAAGTTTTTCTACAAAAGACGTTGCGGGGCCCTATGCCGATATCTCCCCTGATGGGAATCCTACCGGCGTTATCTGGAGATTTGGGGTTAAGCGTTGTCACTTTTTATTTGTTAGAATTATATTCAAGTAATGGAAGTTGAAGAATATGAGATGGCGGTAATCAATAAAAATAAGCATGGTAAAAATAAAGAAAAAAATGAAATATAAAGCAATAAGGAGATAAAAATACACCTCATATTTGGAGGGATGATACTTTTTAGAAATATCACTTAATAAATATAAATGGATACAGTGTACAATGGGTATAGTCTCTCATTTATAGGCTAAAATGGATACTACAAAATTGAAAAGCATGGCATCTGAAACTAAGTTTTTATAGTAAAGTGAAGACCATAACAATTCAAATCCATGTTGAAAAGAATGAAATTCCGAGGGATTCATTCAACTAGAATCCACGGAAGCTAAAACAAATATTTGAGAAAAAAACTCAGACTTACTTTGGCGCTAGATAAAATGCATATAAAATAAAAGAGTCAGTAATCGAGAAGTAATGAGAGTATTTACAAACCATACCGACACCAAGTGCTGCCTATACAAGAGAGCATAATCCTGCTCCCATTTCCGGTGCACAGGTGTTTGTGTTACCCGGTGCGAAATCTCTTTAAAATAAGCCATTTCCACATTAACACTGTTAACACCAGCAAGTTATACCCAACTCTGTAACAATGTCTGTCGATTTCAACGCCCTAGCCACTCAATTCTGTAACTTCTACTACGACCAATTTGACAAGGACAGATCCCAACTTGGTAACTTATATAGAGATCATTCCATGTTAACCTTTGAAAACTCCCAAATCCAAGGTATCAGAAACATCATTGAAAAGTTAACTTCTTTGGGTTTCGCCAAGGTTGCTCATAGAATATCTACTTTAGATGCCCAACCAGCTTCTGAAAATGGTGATGTTCTAGTTATGGTTACTGGTGAACTGGCAATTGATAATGAAGAGATTTTACAAAGATACTCTCAAGTTTTCCACTTGATCCCTGAAAATGGTTCTTACTTTGTTTTGAACGATATTTTTAGATTAAACTATGCTTAACTGTATAACTCTTTTTTTACTTCTTTAATTACCTAATATCATATTTATCACCTTCCGTTTAAATATTTAATAAAATCATACCGCACACGCCACTCGTCGCCACGCCCTGTGAATATAATATATAATATATTAATTGTGAAACGAGACAGCTTTCGTTGAACAACGCATAAGGTTCAATCAACTGTTGCCAAATGGATCATCCAAGTGTGCCTAGTCATGTATGTTTAACCTTTTACTACTTGACTTATTCTTTTTTTGTTTTTCAAAGATTTTCTTTACTGACTTATAAACCGTTAATTGACAAAGAGACCAAACATTTCAAAATCATTGGAATCACTGGATCAAATTGGTTCAGAATTAAGTGAATTCTTAAGCGATCATGATGGCTCAATTCAAGAAGTTGAAAATGATGAACAAGAGCCAATGATAGTTCCAAAGATTCCCTCAAACAGACCAAACACAAGAACTCATGAAACTCAGCAACTTCAAAGTAGCTCCGTTCTATCATCAAGCACAAATGCAACAACCATTGATGATGACAACGCTGCGATTGAAAGTCCTTCTTTAGTTCCGCAGGTTCCAACAAGAAGACCAATTAGACAGATATCTGATGAGAAATCACAAGTTCCTCAAGTTCCATCAACAAGGCCAAATCGTCATCATACTGAAGATCAACAAACTTCACTTGGAATAACCAATACTGAAGAGTTAGAACCGAACGCTCCATTAAATAGGCCTGTAGTTACCAGGCATATCAGTGGAGAAAATGAATCTCCTATTGTTCCCAATGTTCCTTCAAGTAGACCAACAAAAAGAATATCATCGAACGAAGGCTCCCCTGATGCTTCATCTTTTCCCGTTATTCCAAGCACTAGACCACAAAGAAAGATAAATACTGATATTTGTGAACCAACATCAACTCCAACTCCAATTGTTCCAAGTACTAGACCATCAAGGAAAATATTGGAGCAAAAAGAAGAATCTGACCCAACTTTTGTTTCAACTCCTATTGTTCCAAGTACTAGACCAACCAAAAAATCACCTGAAATTACCAATGATGTTGAACCTATTTCTGATATTGTTCAAGAGCAAAATTCCAATGATATTAGTGCAAAGCAGGATGTAGATGAAAATATCATTACCGATTCAAAGACTGAAATTACCCCAGACCTTGGTACCAAAACTACAGCTGATGAAGTTAATATCAAAGATGAAATTGAACCATCAGTGATTAGCACAGCAGAAAGTGATGTCACTAGTATTCCTGAATTTGTTACTGCCAAAGTTGATAGTGCAAATTCTGAAATTGAATCAAAAGTCAAAGATAATGATCAAATTGAGAAAACTACGGAAGTAACAAAGTCTATGGAACCTGAGGAAGTTCAAAAAGAAAAAGAAATTAGCATTAGAAAGGAACCAATTCATGTAGAAAAAGAAGGAGGTGAAGCAGAAGAAAAGAAAGAGGAATCAATCCCAGTTGTTCCATCTAGAAGACCACAAAGAAAAGTTCGAAGTGAAAGCTCAGAACCTTCAAATGAAAAGAAGGAAGAAGATGGCAATGATGATAAAATTGAAGCCCCAACTGAAAAGGAAGAAGTTACTGAATATAAAGATACACAAGACTCGGTGAATGAACCAAGTATTCCATTGAGTAGACCAAACGAAAAGAATGATACAAATGATCCTCAAATTATCAATAATAAAACCCATTCAACAATAAGTGACTTTGTTGATTCGTATGGGTCCAAAAGTAGCACAACGGATTCTGAAAATTCAGGAACAATGAAGCCATCGGTTCATAAAAGGCCTCCACCAAAAGTTCCAAAGAAGCCATCGTCAAGAATTGCAGAATTTCAACAAAAATTGGCACAAAGACAACAAGAAGATATGAAGTTCTTAAAACCAAAACCAAAACCAAGACATGTGATTCCTAAAGCATTTGAAGAAAATTTTGAAGAAAAAGAAGGTCAAGGAGATGGAGATGGAGATGGAGAAGGAGAAAGCAGGGAAATAGCAGAAAATAAACCAAAAAGGGTTGGTAAACTGAACTCTGAATTTGCAAAGAATCTAAATGGTATGTTAGGTATGGGAATGGGTATGCCATTACCAGGAATGGCTATTCCGGGAATGGGGATTTCGTTTGGTGGAGATAAAAGACAAGATGACGGTAATGATGAAGAAGACATAGAAAAGGAAGTTACACCAGTTAAGAAGGTTGAGGATGTTAGAAAAGTTAGAGCCAAGGGACCAAGGGGTCGTAGATTACCAAATAAAGTTGTAAATGAAAGTATTGTTGTTAATGATGAGACATTAGGAGTTAATGATCACAAACTAAATGTTTTTATTTCGGGTAAAGCATGGAGTGTTGATGTTTCAGTTATCAGAGAGCAAGAGAAGAAAGGGGAGTTAAGAGATCCAGAACAAGAAAAGGATCAAGATACGAAAGAGGATGAGGATCACAATAAGGATCAGGAGGATCATGAAAAGGAAAAAGTACAGGATAATGAAGCATTGGAAGAAGCTCCAATTATTAACGACCCAAGTGATAGTGTAGGCGATACGGAAAAGTTCTTTTCAATGGAAGAAGAAGAAGAAGAAGAAGAAGAAGAAGTGATTGACAGTGAAGGTAATACTGATGATGAGGAAAAGATGATCGACGCGTCGACAATATCGACGACAGATGCGCACGTGACTCAACCCGAGTAGTGTAACATTGTCACGTGCTCAGATCGCCCCTGAAACCGATCGATCGACCGTTGGCCAGAACAAAAAAAAACCTGAAAATATCCAACACAAAAAAAAACAAAACTGAAAAACAAACCAAACCATTTTCATGCATGAGAGACTGTGATGCATTTTAAGTTCCGTAATTTTTTCTTTTAGCGCATTGTTTGTGTTGTATCAGAATTTCATTGTGTTTAGAAAAACTCCCAAGTTGTTTACAACTAACTCTTCATCTCTGTAACTCTCACTTTACTTATACCCCCTTCCCCCCCGCATGAGATCCTTTCCTTCGTTATCCTTTGCAACTTTATTTGCTTGCGTCTCTGCTAGTTTACCGGCTATTACTATTACTGGTAACGCCTTTTATAACTCGGAAACTAATGACCGTTTTTATATTAGAGGTGTTGATTATCAACCTGGTGGTTCTTCAAATCTAACTGATCCTTTAGCTGATTATGATATTTGTTCTAGAGATGTTCCTTATTTCACAGAATTAGGTATAAATACTGTTAGAGTTTATTCTGTCGATAATACCAAAGATCATACTGATTGTATGGATTTACTTGATGAAAATGGAATTTACGTTATCTTAGATGTTAATACTCCATCTGCTTCTATTTCAAGATCTGATCCTGGTTGTTCATATAATAAATATTATTTAAATGAAGTTTTTGCCACTGTTGATTCTTTTCAAAACTTTACAAATGTTTTAGGTTTCTTTGCTGCAAATGAATTAATCAACGATGAGGATTCTTTATTTACTGCTCCTTATGCTAAAGCTGTTGTTAGAGATATTAAAAAATATATTAGTGCTAGAGGTTATAGATCAATCCCAGTTGGTTATTCTGCTGCCGATGTTGCTTCTGTTAGACTCGAATTAGCTGAATACTTAAATTGTGGTAATGATTCCACTGCTAGAATTGATATGCTTGGTGTTAATGATTACTCTTGGTGTGGTGATTCTTCTTTCACTATTTCTGGTTATAAAGAAAAAGTTGAATTATATGATGGTTATTCTAAGCCAATGTTCTTATCTGAATTTGGTTGTAATCAAGTTTCTGGCGCTAGACCTTTTACTGAAATTGGCTCAATTTATTCAACTCAAATGTCAGGTGTCTTTTCAGGTGGTTTAGTTTATGAATATTCTGAAGAAGGTTCTGATTATGGTTTGGTTAATATATCTGGTAGTACTGTTACAATTAAAACTGATTTCACTAATTTGAAAAATGAATTAAATGAAACAAGTGACCCAACTGGTGATGCGGGTGCTTCAGATGATTATGATTATTCTGATTGTCCAACTGACTGGAACTTTACAATTACTGTTCCAGATACTCCATCTGGCGCTGAAATTTATTTCACAGATGGTGCTGATGCTGGTAATGGTTTTGATGCAGACACTCAAGACTCTTGTGATGATGATGCTTATTATATTTCAACGACTGGTGGTGATTCAGGTTCTGCTTCAACTTCAGGTTCATCATCTTCCTCTCAAGCTTCCTCTTCTGCAACAACTTCTGCTTCTACTTCAGGTAGTGACGCTTCTTCAGCTACTAGTTCTTCATCGACCGCTGCTGGTGTTAACCTCACTGTTGATGCAACTAGAATTGGTTTAACTGGTTTACTTGGTTTAATTGCTGCTGGTTTGTTCATGTAGAACTAGAAACTTTTCCTTATGCATATTATTGATCTATTAACTTTAATCAATAAATTTATTATTTTCTGAAAAGTTTTTTTTTTTTTTTCTTTTATTATAATTTCATTAGATTTAATAATTTCTTCCCTTTTTTTTTTCCTTTTTTTAAAAAAAAAAACATACTCTTTCTATGAATGCCTTTAGCTTTTCTTTAATACATATTTTTTGGTTTTGTTTAAACTTTGTTTAAATTTCTCATTTCATTCTTTCATTTATTTTACACATAAATATATATATATATATATATATATATGAAATTCGTTATTACACATATTATGACTTTTTTTAATGTAAGTTCAATAGAAGAGCGAACACTTCAACAATGAAGTTTCATAAGAGCACTCGAAATACTCTTCAGGGTTTACTGGGTCCTATCTAAGCCTTCTATCAAGGCTTAGCTTTATTAACCTATGACTGTGTTTTGTTAATGAAAGTAAAAATGAGGTTAAAAGTGAAAGTAGAAATTAAAATTTACTTATTATCTACCTCCATCAAACGATCTTACATTATAAAGAACAATCCTCTTTAAAATATTCATTGACTAAATTTTTTTTTTTTTTGTCTGATTGTAAATCTATTCTTATGGTACATATACTTTTACACAAATTTAAGTTTTCTTTTGCTTCTTTGTAGGTGGATGTTCGTCTTCACTTATATCTAATTCTTCACTTGATGATCCATCATCATCATCGTCATCATCATTTTCAACACCTTCTTCATCATCTTCATCATTTGAATCTTTTGGACCAGAAGCTGATGCAACTAGTGTATAATAATCTAAAGCTAAAGGATAAATATCTTCAGCTATTAATTCAGCTAATTCTTCACCATTTCTAAATTCTTTACCTGGTTTTTCACCAGTCCATTGGAAAAACGAAAAAAAAGATTTCATACCAATTCTATAATTTTTTTTTTCTTTTGAATTTAATTTATTTGATTTTTTATTTTCTAAAATTAAGGAAGGATTAATTTTATTGAATTCAATTGGCCATTCAATATTACATTTATTTGAAATTAATGATTCTTCACCAGTTTCTGAATCTTTAACATATTTGAAATATTTCTTAATTTCTTGGGATTTAAATCCAGAAACTTCATTTGGAACATCAAATAAAAAACTTATCATAAAACTCTTTGAATTTTCATTATCATTTTTACTTTTACCTTCGCCAATACATTCATTAAAATCAATTAAACGTTCAACATAAACTTCTTTAACGTATTCTAAATATTTCATATCTTCAATTCTAATATATTCTTGAAAATCTTCATGTTCACTAAATACTATAAACCAAAATTTATTTAATTTTAATAATAAATCTCTACGTTTTTCAAATATTGGTGTTTGTAATTTATATTTAAATATATTAATTTCTTCATTTGATTTATCTATTTCTTCTTCAAGGTTTGCTAATTGTTTGAACGTTTGTTCTAAGACTTTGCTGTATACGTGTTGTTAGTATATAGTCAACAAATAGATGTAATCAAAAAAAAAAATGTATACCTACTCTTCTTTGATAGTAACTTTATCCTTTGCCATTGCGATTTGTCGATGTCCTTTAATCGTGATAAAAATCAAGCTCTGAGTTTATTTATTTATTTATTTTTGTATATACATATATTTTTTTTTTTGGTTCCGCACCAAGTTTCTTCATTATGTTTTCGCATCATATTAATTATCGCACTTCAAACTAAGAAGACAAGTTAAGCCAGAACAAAAAGATAAACCTAAAGAAAAAGTCATTTATTTAATAAAAAGAATGAGTAAATGAAATCTAAAAATTAAAAAAAATTAAAAAAAAAAAAAAGAAAGAAAAGCAATGCCAAAGCATAATTATACAAAATTTTAAGTGACAAGAAATAAGGAAATATGTAATAAATGTCAAAAAAAAGAGAGAGAGAGAGAGAGAAAGTAAAAATAACAAAAAAGAGAATATGTAAATAAATAAAAGGTTAATCTTATATATGAATATGAAACCTTTTTCAGCAAATTCTAACGAACAACGCCCAAATCTGCTTCATCATCACTTAAATCATCTCGGAATCTATCATCGCTATGATCAGCATCATCATCATCATAATCGACATCATGACCAGAATATAACTGTTCTTGTTGTTCTCTTGCAAAATCATCAGCATCTTCATCCGTGACTATATAAGCACTTGTACCAACTGATTCATATCTACCAGTTAATCTTCCTCTTAATTTTGATCTTAATGATGTTGTTGTTAAAATAACTTTTCTAATACCTTGTGATATTGTTGCAATTGATGTGACTAAAGCTTGGATTGAATAATTTTTAAATTGTTCTAAAATATTTCCATCGTTTTCAATCATACTAAATTCACCACCTTCACCAAGTCTAATTTCACCAAATTTATTTTGATAAACTTTATAAACAAATTTACCAATGAAAGTAAGACCAATGATACCAAATAAAACACCAATTAATGGTAAGAACCAACCTTTTGGTGGATGTTCTTCAAAGAATTCTTCTTCCTTACCTTTACATGGTCTTGATTCATTGGATTTATCAAATTCTTGACCACCTTCACAAGTTGATAATGCAATTTTTCTGTATCCTGTTGGTAAGAAATATTCAATGGGTGGGTTTTCAACATTACAAATTTCAGAATGATCTGGTTGGTTATAACCACTAACTAATCTACAAATACCTGATTCATCTCTATAATAATTAAAATCACATTCATAATCTTGTCTTGTACATGGACAATTTCTAACAACTTTATATGGTTGAGTTAATTTTTTACCAATACGACATAATTTACCAGGAACTTTTCTATAATATTGAACTTCATGACCAAATAAACAATTATCACCTTGGAATGGATGAGAAGGAGACCATAACTCAAAATCATCAACATCAGGATGTTGTAAATCTAAATTACATGGAACATTCAATAATTGTTGGAAATCAATTTGGAAAATTCTTGTTTTATCACCTCTTGCTAATGGAACTCTTGTAAATAATAAAAATTTTAGTGAATTATCGGTTGTAACTGTTGATAAGTCTTCAACTGTAACTTTTTCATCAGTGAATTTATAATCAGTCCAAGTTTCACCTTCATCTAAGGAATAGGATAAAATATTTGTATTATCTTTACCATTAACTAAAACAATAACAGAACCTTGATCCCCATATTCCCACATATAGACACCTTTTTTAACTTCTTTCCAGGTAATACCACCATCTCTAGTTAGATAAGTATTACCATCATAATAATTTTCTAATTTTTCACCAACGTTACCAATACCAATCATCATACCAACCGCACTTTGAGAAGAAAATGTATCTCTAATATCAGGTCTTTCAGTATAACCATGTAAATGTAATGAACATTCTTCTAAAGGTTTACCAGAACATTCAATTTTTTTACCCTCAGAATCTAAAAATGGTGGTTGAAGTAATGACCATTGAGCACCATCATTATGAGTGATTTTTGATTTTAAAACTTTTCTTGAACCTCTTTTTGCATCTGATGGATTATCAACTGTATTAACAACAATAACACCTTCAAGACCAGACATTTGTTCAAAATCAACATAACCTCTTTGATCCCTATTAACATAATCTAATGATAAAACATATGATTGACCTGCAGCATTTGATTTTAATAATGAACCAAATTCACTATTTTGTGTTGGATTAGTTGTAACATGTAAGTAAATAGCATTAGTGATACCAGATAATGTAGTGAATGCTTGTTGTTTATCAACATGGAAATTAGCAGGAAATAATGCATCTTTCCATTCTTTACCGTCAGTTGAAACATGAGCTCTTAATTCTTTACCATTAACAGTTGTTGCAGCAACTAAGAACCCATCAACTTTAACAAACCCAATAACATTTTCTAAAACAAGTCTTGTATCTTTCATAAAATCATCATTTGAAATAATTAAGTTGGCTCTATATTTTGTTGCTTCATTTGATTGTTTTTCACAAATGATTAAACCTCCATGAGCATTATCTTGAACACTCATTAAAAATTGACATGATTTAATATTTTCTTGAAGTTTTCTCCATCTTTTACCATAAGATCTTGAAACATAAGCAACAGATCTACAAGCATTTGAAAAAGCATCTTCACATCCTTCTTGACCAACATAAATAATAAAATGTGGTCTTTGTGGGTGGAAATATAATGAAGTTGTACCAGGAATTGGTGGGGCAGGTAACCTAAACGATTTCCAATTATCTCCTCTATCTCTTGAATAAATAACTCTTTCATGAGTTGCTAACAAATAAACTTCTTTTGAAAAATAAGGGTTTGGATAAATACCTAAAAATTCTCTATCAGGAGAAACTTCTTCCCAATTATTACCTTGATTATGAGTAACAAAAACTTCATTCTGAGAAGTTAAAGCTAGAACAGTTTCATCATCAGAATTATCATCCATTGGTTTATCTAAATAAACATAATCTTTAACTTTACCTCTAAAAGTATAGACAGAAGTTTTAACTTTACCATCATTCTTCCCCTCACCAGCATTTTCTGGGTCGCCTTCTTCTTCATTTGGATTACTGGAATCATCTTGATCTTCATCATCACTATCATCTCTTTGTTCGATTAAACCAGATGAAAAAATTGGACAAATCTCTTCAATGTCTTGTAAATAATCAGCATTAAAATCTTTAAAACAATTAGAATTTTCATCCTTTAAAATCATACCATTTGGAATAATGAAGGTATTTTTATTATTATTATTATTATTATTATTATTATTAAAAGTACATTGAGAATCTATAATTTCTTCTTTTAAAACATTATTGATAATACATTTGCCATTTTTCATATAATAACCTGTTGAACAGATAAAATCATTAATTGTACATTGACAATTATTTTCAATTGCAATTGATTCATTATATAAATTATTGACAGAACAAGAACTATTAATTTTTCTTCTTTTATAAATTTGTTTAAAACCATCATTTGAACATATTGAATTTCCATTAATATCAAGAATTGTCCAATCTTCAAAATCATCTTCAATACAATTTGATTGATAAACGTTTGAAAAATCTATTGATAAAGTTTGATATTCATTTGAATTATTTAATCCAAAAATTAAAAATTTATAAGATGTTGAATCAACAGTAGTTGAAATAAAAGAAGGTTTAAAATTAGTATTTAAATTAACATTTAACCAAGAATTACCAAAATCCAAAGAATATTTCAAAATATTTGAAAATTTATTTGATTCCATTGAAACTATAATTGATCCAGAATCACCAATTTCAAAAACATGAGGCCCATCTAAAGATTTAAACCAACTCAAGCCTGCATCAGTTGAAATATATAAATCACCATCATCATAAGAAGATAAAGTTTTACCAATATTACCGACACCAATTAAAACACCTGGAACTTTTGAAGATAAATATTTACCAGTGTCACCGGCTTCATCAAATAGTTTTTTATGAATCATTGAATGTAAATTTAAAGTATCTTCACCTGATTTTAAATCAAACCAATCATCACCATTATTAATAGATAATTTTGAATGATGATTTGAATTTGTAAAATAAACACCTGATAAACCTTCAATTGCTTCATAATCGATTATTTGATTATTATCGGATTCATCTAAATTTTCTAAAATAATATCAAATTCATTTTTATCATTTGATTTATAAACTAAACCACCATTTAAATTCAAAATTAAATCTGAAGTTGTTGATTCTAAAATTGAAAAAGTATTACTATTTTCAACTTTTGGTAATTTATATTGAATCCAATTAGTACCATCTTTTGATATATAAACAAATTTATTATTTGGATTAATCATATTACTACCAATTGCAAATATTTTTGAATTTGTAAAACCTAAAATTTCAGCATCGGTAACGATACCACCTCTATTTGAAACTATATAATTAGTTGTTTTAAAGAAATCATTTGATTTAACTAAAGATAAGCCAGTTTTTGTATCTATTGCACAAACTATGCTATTTTTTTCATGATTTTCCTTTGAATCAATAACCATATTTGAAGCAGAATTCATAAATAGACAAGAATGAGCTTCAATCAATTGAGAATAAGATAATAAACCATCATTTGAAATATAAAATTGTCGTTTACAAACATCATCTTGGTCAAGATCATCTTCACCATTAATACAATTCCCAGCAAATATAATATAATTCGAATCTTTTGAATTAAAAATTAAAGGAGAATCATTATCATCTTTAGCTAGAATATGAGAAGCAGGATCTTCAGGAGTTGAAAATTGATACCAAGATAGACCTGAATCTTTTGTAAGATAATGAATTTTGTTATCGGTTAAAATATAAGCAATCTTTTGATTAAAAGGATGTTTTATTATTCTTTGTATCGCTTCATTTGAATTAATTTGATTTAAATGATTAAAAGTTTCACCATCATTTGAAGATAAGTAAACTTTATCAGACTGAGAATCATGATAAATTATATTTGAAGAATCCTCAAAATATAATAAGTTTTTAGGATAATCATCAAATGAGGAAACACTGATTGAAGGGATAAAATCCTTTGCAATAGAGACGCTGGGGAAAACCCAAGCCCAGTGAAGTACTAGGTTTAAAGAGAGCTTCATTGATGGACTTATTATTCGATAGAGAAAAAGATACAGAGAAAACAAATAAAGAAAAGACAAACAACAAAGAGTAAAATTAATAATCAAAATGAATAAATCCCATCAAAGCAAAAAAAAAAAAAAGACAAATTTTACACACAGAACAAATTAAGCAGATGACTTTACTTCAAAAAAAAAAAGACTCCACAGAATCTGCGGCAAACGATAAAGAACCGGACAGTCCGAGATCGATAACTGCGACTCGGACAGTGGTGGTCGTGTTTCCGGATGAATGTGTGTCGACGCGTCGATCGACGTTGTCTCTCCACCGTCAACGGAATTATCCGTCGGCCAGCCACCAGCCGCCATTTGACAATTGAGGCTGCTCATTATCAGGAAGTGCGCCACCACCACCGCATCCATCTCCACCGTCGTCCGGCGCTGGCCCGGTGATTTCTCCAGAATAAATAGACACACTATGCCACTTTGTATTCAACTTTCTTTCAAAATATTGTAATATAGTAATAATATACAAATTAAAAAAATAAAAATGGTTCATAAATTAATTTTAGTTAGACACGGTCAATCCGAATGGAATGAAAAGAATTTATTTACAGGTTGGGTTGATGTTAGATTATCACCAACTGGTGAAAAAGAAGCTGCTAGAGCTGGTGAATTATTAAAAGAATCTGGTTTAACACCAGATATTTTATTCACATCTAAATTATCAAGAGCCATTCAAACTGCCAATATTGCATTAGATAAGGCTGATAGATTATTTATTCCTGTTGTCAGATCATGGAGATTAAACGAAAGACACTATGGTGCTTTACAAGGTAAAGATAAGGCTGCAACTTTAGCTGAATATGGTGCTGAACAATTTCAAACTTGGAGAAGATCATTTGATGTTCCACCTCCACCAATTGATAACCACTCTGAATTCTCTCAATTTGGAGATGAAAGATATAGAAATATTGATCCAACCGTTTTACCAAAGACTGAATCTTTAGCTTTGGTTATTGATAGATTATTACCATACTGGCAAGATACAATCGCTTCTGAATTATTATCTGGTAAGACTGTTTTAATTGCTGCCCACGGTAATTCTTTAAGAGCTTTAGTTAAACATCTAGATGGTATTTCCGATGCTGATATTGCAGGTTTAAATATCCCAACAGGTATTCCATTAGTTTACGAATTAGATGATGAATTAAAACCAGTCAAGAAGGCTTACTACTTAGACCCAGAAGCTGCTGCCGCTGGTGCCGCTAAAGTTGCTGCTCAAGGTCAAAAGAAATAGATAAATCTTTATATTTATTGAATTTAAATATATATATATGATATATGATATATGATAGTTAGTAAATGAAATAAACGAACTTTTTTTTTAAAAAAAAAAAAATTATTATTATTATTATTGTTGTTGTAAAAATACAAAAAGAAAAAACGTTCGGATTACAAAACCTCGATTCGGGTTTATCTTGTATGGATTTATTATCGGTTATAATTTGTTAATTTTAATAACTTTCTTTTTTAAAAATTAAAAAGTCTAAATAATGTCTATTTCATTTTTTCTCTATAAATTATATATATATATAATATATATATAAACCTAATCTTCATTAGGTATTTTAAAAGAACCGGATAAATATAATGCAGGTTCATTAATATTAAAATGTTGATAACTTAAAACACCACAAGCACCAGGATCCATAATAAATTTTGGATTTTCATTAATACTTATATTAATCCATCTTGCAGCTAAACATCTTAAAATATGACCATGTGCAATAACTAAAATATCAAATGGATTTTTTTCATTTTGCATAGAATCTCTTTGTAAATTTTGAAGTCTATTAATTAATTCATCAACTCTTTTTGAAACATCATTATGATCTTCACCATTTTCACAACCATTTTCCCAAATTGTCCAATTTTCAGAATCTTCATAACCTTTAAGTTTTCTATCCTGTTTAATTTCTTTTGTTAAAAAACCTTCATAATTACCATATTCCCATTCTCTAATATTTTCATCAATTTGAAAATTAATTTTATTACCTGTAACTAAATCAATTTCTTTTCCTCCTTCGTGTTGATCTTTTAATAACCCTGAACCTTGTAATAAATAATCCTTGGTTTCAATTGCTCTTCTTCTAGGTGATGAAATAATTAACTTTAATTTATTCACATCAATCATAAATTCATCACCATCTCCAATTAATGATTTACCAACTGCTTTCATTTGTTTAGCACCAAATTCAGTTAATGATAAATCTGTAATTGATGTATATCTACCAGATTTTGACCATTCTGTTTGACTGAATTAAAAAAAAAAAAAAAAAAATGGTTAATATAACGTAAAAAAAAAAAAGATGTTACAAAAAAAAAAACACATACCCATGACGAATAAAGAATACTCTTGGTGTATAACCCATTTTCCCTTTTTTTTTTTTTTTTCCTCCTTTTCTTTTAATTAATCAATTGAATGATTTATAGTAAATAAAAGATATATATAATTAGTTGGTTATAATATATTAAAGTTGAAGTAAGATACCCGGAAGAAAGATCCCCTTCGGAGATCTGTGGATCCCGGACTAATGCGGTGAATCTTTTTTTTTTTTCTTTTTAAATTTAAAAAATAGTAAAAATTAAAAAAGAAGGGGTCAACTGGGAATTGAACCCAGGGCCTCCTGCACCCAAAGCAGGAATCA
>JAJLSH010000210.1:0-45226 GCA_030567475.1 Ambrosiozyma angophorae | reverse complement strand
CCCAGGGCCTCCTGCACCCAAAGCAGGAATCATACCACTAGACCATTAACCCATTTCTTGTTTTTAAGAAATATTAATTACATTATTTATCATCTGTTTTGAATATTTTAGTTTATTGATAATTTTAAAAAGTCTTTCAAATCTTTCTTTAAAAAAGCTAGAAGTCAGGAAAGTATTGATTTCTTAAAAAACTTTAAATAGGAAACTTTAACACATTTTATTTTATTACTTGTAATACTTTTTAGTCCAAAAAAAAAAAAAAAAAAAATAGAAAAGAAAGATGTTAATTAAGATTGCAGAATATTAAAATAATTAATCATTAAGACATTAATTAATCCATGATTATAAAATATACGGTACGTATGTAATCTTTTTTTTTTTTGAAATATATATGTATCTTAAGTTTATTTTATGAATATATATATAAAAAAAAAAAGAAAAAAGAAATAAAAAAAAAAGAAAGAAATTTTAAATATTAAAAAAATAAAAAAATAAAATAATATTTTTGTATGTAGAATACTTTATATAGAAAAGAAAGGAAGAAAAAAAAAAAATAATTAAATCATTTTATTATCGAAAGAAGAATTGAAAAGAGGAAAGAAAAAAAGGAAATGCATGTAATAATACATATATTATGTATAATATTTGATCAAATGATATTATTATTATTATTATTATTACCATTTAATTCTAATAATAATTCATTTTGTTCAAAACTTAAAGTTCTTTTTGGACCAGCAAAATTAAGATTACCTATATTATTATATTTTTTTCTTGTTTTATTAATTGATAAAGGAGATGGCTTCACATTTTGATGATGATTTAAATTTTGTATGCTAGTTGGAGAAGTTGTAATTTTTTTCAAATTTGATATTGATCTTTTATTTAATGAGGATAAATTTGAATCATTATTATTATCAATAATACCATTATTATCAATTTTTCTATTATTTCTTTGTAAAATATTTGAACTAAATGTAACATTTGATGGGATTCTACTATTATTATTATTATTATTATTATTAATATTTGGATTATTTAAAAGAATACCTGAATTATCATTATTATTATTATTATTTGTTGGATTATAAGAATTTAATTGATTTTGAATTTCTTCAATTGTATTACTCATTGAATAATTATAAGAATTACTTGTATTATATTCTTCATCTTGAATATTATTATTATAATTATTATTTGTAATCAAGCTTAAACCAGATCTATTTATACCTTTTGTATTTGGAGATATACTTATACCATTAGTATTTGTATTATTAACACTTGTTAAACTTGCAGTTGAGAAGTTTTTAAAAGGAGTTATGGCATTAATTGTTGAAGAAGTTGAATTATTATTCATTGAATTTGATCTATTAAAAGTTTTATTCTTTTTATTAATTAAAGGTTGTAATATACCTAAACCATTTATATTTGAATTTACATTTGAAATTTGATTTGTATCACCATTTGTTGGGGTATCTTTTAAAGAACCAAATGAAACATATTCAACAGTTTCTTCATCATCTCCTCCATCAAGGAAATTATTTTCACTAACTGTATTACTTTGAACTGGTGACATTAATTGTTGTTGTTGTTGTTGATGATGATGTTGTTGTGATTGCTCATGCTGCTGCTGCTGCTGCTGTTGTTGTTGTTGTTGATGTTGATGATTTTCATGTAAAGAATCAATTGATTTTTTCAAAAAACCAGAAACTTTTCTTCCAACACTATTTAAATTTTCCGTTGTCTTTTTAACAATTGGAGTAAACACATTAGTTGAATTTTGGATTATTGAACTATGGATTGAATTTGAAGATTTCATAATTAAAGATTTATTATCAAAACAAGAAGGTGATTGAGGATTATTATTATTATTATTATTATGTTGAGTTAATAAATCCATTGAATCAATTGTACTAATTGGAGAATCAATAATATAAAAATTTTGTTCAGAATCAAGATTATCAATTAAATGACAAGATTCTAAATTATTTAAATCATTAATAGTATTTTCAGATTTAAAGCTTAAAACAAACACACCTAAGATAACTAATAAAGTACCAAATATAATCATTGTACAAGACCAACCTTTAATTGAATTCCATTGTTGATAAAATATTAAACCGTTTGAAATATTTGTTATATTATAAACACAAAAAACTAGAGGATAAAGAATTGAAGTTGAAATTATTTTTAAACCTTGATTTAATAAAAATAATTGAAATAAACAAAGAGAAAAAAAAGTAATTATAATGAAATAAGTTATTAAATGATTTAAATTTTTCCAATTTTTATTAATAAAAGTTAATAATATAATTTCAATTGAAGATTTTGCTAATAATAAAGAATGAGCAGATAAAATACCGGAACAAATACCATAAAGATAACCTTGAATACGTTTTAATTTTTCATTTGAATGATTAAATAGAATAGAATGAATGGGTGATATAACATTTGAAATAGAATTTGAAGTATTTAAAGGTAATGAAATAAATTTTCTTAAATTTTTCATATTTGTTAAAAGAATCCAAAAGAGAAATAAAAATACTAAAACTAAATTAAATATAATCCATTTGATAAATAAAGGTTGCTTTAATAAGATAATAAATTTAGATAAATCATAATCAGGTTCACTAATTGAACCAGCAAAATATGCAATAAAGAATGCCCCAATTGAAACTAAAATAGTCCCAATTAAAGAATAAATTGTAAATAATTCATTTAACAATAGAGTATGAAATAATGTATTAAACACTAGTCCAATTGATTGTAAAGGTGATAAAACAATTAGAGGTAAAGCAGTAATTTGAATAGATGATCCAAATATATTGGATACTATAAAAAGGATAAAACCAATATGCCAAAGGGAACGTTTATTTAATAGATGTGATTTTCGTTGAAGAATCAGGCCAATGGATTGCATGGCGGATGAAATGATGGAAGCAAGGACCCCTATCAAAAGCTTATCATTTGGGGTCATTTTTTTTTTTTTTTGAATAAAAAGTAGGCAAAAGAAAGAGTAGAAGGGATTGACTTTCTTTCTTATGTATGTATGTATGATAAGTGTTTATAAGGGGTTGAGAATTTAGAAAGGGAAAAAAAAACAAAAAAAAAAAAAAAAAACAGAGAGAGAGCTGGTGCGCCACATTGTTATCAGGTGGCGGTGGTGGCGGTGTATATGGCGCACCATCGACGCGCCGATCGACGCGACGATTTCTGTTTTCTTTTTTGGGTTTTTTTTTTTTTCGATTCGATTCACTGTCCGACTTCGGCCCCGTTGCACACATTATTTCACCCATTTCTCTCCCGGAGCAGTTGATAGAGTTGACTGCTCTTCCATTTCCTATATTTAATTATTCAACTTCCATTATATATATATAATTAAGCTCCATGTTTTCTCTTTCATCAAAATCATTTAGATTAAATATTCTTAGATCAATGTCAACAATCACTGATTCTTATTTACCGAAGAAATATGGTGGAAAGTATGTTGTTACTTTAATTCCAGGTGATGGTATTGGTAAAGAAATTACTGATTCAGTTAAGACCATTTTTACAAATGAAAATGTTCCAATTGATTGGGAAACAATTGAACTATCTGGTTTAAATCCAAATGAAAGTGATATTAATAAAGCGTTATTATCTTTAAAAAGAAATAAGATTGGTTTAAAAGGTATTACTTATACACCAACATCTCCATTTTCAAAGTCTTTGAATGTTGCTTTAAGAAAAGAATTAGATATTTATGCTTCTTTAGTTTTAATTAAATCAATTCCTGGTGTTCCATCAAAATTAAATGATATTGATTTTGTTTTAGTTAGAGAAAATAGTGAAGGTGAATATTCTGGTTTAGAACATCAATCTGTTCCAGGTGTTGTTGAATCTTTAAAAATCACAACCACTTATAAAACTGAAAGAATTGCAAGATTTGCTTTTGATTTCGCCATTAAAAATGATAGAAAATTAGTTACTGCAATTCATAAAGCAAATATTATGAAATTAGGTGATGGTTTATTTAGAAAAACCGTTAAACAAATTGGTGATGAAGAATATCCTTCAATTCAAACTAATGATATGATTGTTGATAATGCTTCAATGCAAGCTGTTTCAAGACCACAACAATTTGATGTTATGGTTACTCCAAATTTATATGGTTCAATTCTATCAAATATTGGTGCTGCATTAATTGGTGGTCCAGGTTTAGTTCCAGGTGCTAATTTCGGTAGAGATTATGCCGTTTTTGAACCTGGTTGTAGACATGTTGGTTTAGATATTAAGGATAAAAATCAAGCAAATCCAACTGCAATGATTTTATCTGCAACTATGATGTTAAGACATTTAGGTTTAGATGAATATGCTGATAGAATTTCAAATGCAACCTATGGTGTTTTAGCTGAAGCTAAACATACAACAAGAGATATTGGTGGTACTGCTTCAACAACTGAATTTACTGATGCAATTTTAAAGAAATTGAATGGAAATTAAATGTAACTTTTGCATTTTGCATTTGCATTTAACTTTAAATTTATATTATCAAAAAAAAAGATTTGCCCTCTACGTTTTTTCATCTTTCTATATAATTTAATGAATTAGAATGAAATGTTTTCATTAAATTAATTTTTTATATATTATACTATTACTAACTATCCTGCCCCCCTCCTCCTCCAAGTCCCGTTCCCCTTCCTTCCCCCCCTCTTCTTCATGTTATTTCTTATATAAACTTATTTATACTCAATTCAAAAACAACTATTATTATAATCAGTATTAATATATACATTTTTAAACGATATTTAATTTAATCTTTTTTAAATTCATATATTTTTTATATACTTTAAATAAAAAAAAAAAACTTGTTTATCTTCTTAATCACACGCGAAAGTTGAGGTTTTTTTTTTTTGTTCTTATCTGTTAATCATAGTTTTTTTTTTTTGTTATAAAGGCAAAAGAAGAAGAAAAAAAAAACTATTCTTTTCTTTATATAAAATTAAATGAATAATAATATATCAAATAATTTACAACAACAACAATCAAATCTATTAAAGAAGAATTTAAATTCTAAAATCCCATTGAATTCATTAACAACAAATTTAAATAATAATAAAAATGATTTAATTTTATCATTAGAATTACAAATTCAATTAAAAAAATCTCAATTTAAAATTCCAATTGAATTAATTAAAAAAAATTTTAAAAATTTAAAAAAATTAATTGAAAAAAATAATCATCAATTAAATAAATTAATTAATAATAATATTAAATCAATTAATGAATTAAAAAAAATTATTAAATTACAAGAATTATTTCAAAAAAAATTAATTTATAGAATTAATCAACATAATGAATTTGTTAATAGATTAAATGTTAGATTAAATAATTTAAAAAATTTAAAAAATTTACATTTTGAATTATCAAATGAAAATAGTGATGATGATGAATTTTTATCATATAATTTATTTAAAAAAATTAATAAATTTTATGATGATGAAATTAATTTATTAATAATTGATTATTTATTAAAAACTTGTTCAAATTGTTCAAATTTAAACGAAAATCCAGGTATTAAATTTACAAAAGATTTAAATATGAATGAATTAATTGATTATGATGTTATATTACAAGGTTTAAATATTTATAATGAAATTAAATTTAATAAAAATTTAAAAATTTTAATTGATTGGTGTTTTGAAAATAAAAAAAATTTAAAATTAATTAAATCTAATTTTAATTTAGAATTTGAAACATATTTTCAAAAATTTGTTGAAAAAATTAAAGAAAATAATTTAATTGATTCATTAAAAATTTTAAATAATTATTTAATTAATTATTTAGATAATAATAATGATAATAATAATAATAAAGTAGATAATGATAATGATTATAGTTTTAATAAATTAACGAATGGTGCTGCATTACTTTGGTGGAATTCATTTAAAAATAATGATGATATTGAAAATAATTTTAATAATTTAGAAAATCCTGATATGGAATTTTATGATTCAAATAAAAGACAATTAAATAAAATTAAAGAAAATACAAAACAATATGAAGATTTATTAAATGATTCGAAATGGGAAAAATTAGCTGATTTTTTCTTATCAAACTTTAATTCAATTTATGGTATTGAACAAAAATTACCTTTAATAACTTTATTAAGTATTGGTGGATCATCATTAAAAACAAAATCATGTAATTTAAATAATCATAATGATTGTCCAATTTGTTCAATTGATTTAAATAAATTAATTTCAAATTTACCTTATTCACATCAAATTAAATCAAATATTTATGAAAATCCAATTTTATTACCAAATGGTAATATTTATCAATATGATAAATTAATTTCATTAAATAAATCTTTAATTGAAAATGAAAATGGAATTGAAATTGATGATTATTATGAAAATTTAGATCAATTTAAAATTAAAGATCCTTTTACAAATCAAGAATTTAATAAAAAAGATTTAAATATGGTTTATCCAATTTAATTATATATATATTGTATTTTTTTTTCTTTTCCCCTTCCCTTCCCTTCCCTTCTATTTTCTTTTAAAACCATACTTAAAGGCTGTGTTATGAAAAATAAAATAATTTTTTTTTTTATTTTTTTATTTTTATTTTTTAAATTTTTTAAATTTTTTACATTTTTTTAATATATATAATATATAAATAAATAAATAATATGGGTAAAAAAAAAAATCAATTACAAATTAAAAATAGATTTAAACAAAGTGGTAAAGGTAAATTATCAAAATCATTAATAATTCAAAAATTAAATGAAGAAGAAATTAAAAAAAAAAAAATTAAATTTGAAAATAAAATTTTAAATAAAGAACAAGAAATTAAAAAATTACAAAAAAAAAACAATGAAAAACAAATTAAAAATAAAAAATCATTTATACCATTTAATTATGATGATAAATTATTATTAATTGGAGAAGGAGATTTTTCATTTTCATTAAGTATAATTAATGAAAATTATATAAATCCAAAAAATTTAATTGCAACCACAATTGATTCAAAAGAATTATTAATTTCAAAATATAAAGATTTTGAAGATAATTATAATAAATTAATTAAATTTGGTGTATTAATTTATTTTAATATTGATTGTAGAAATTTAATTAAATCATTTAAAAAAATTAATTTATCAATATCATTATTATCAATTAATTTAATTTTATTTAATTTCCCACATAATGGATTAAAAATTAAAGATATTGATCGAAATATTAAATCACATCAAATTTTAATTTCTGAATATTTTAAATCATCAAAAGAATTTTTTAATCATTTAAATAAAATTAAAAATAAATCATTAACTTCATTAGATAATTTTGGTTATTCAATTAATAATTCAACTACTATTAATACAAATAAAAATATTGATTGTATTGGTTTAACTTTATTTAATGGTGAACCATATGATTCATGGCATATTAAACAATTAGCAAAAGAATATGCAAATTATAAAGTTAAACAAAGTGGAGAATTCGATTGGAATTTATATCCAGATTATCATCATAGACGTACAAATAGTATGATGAATACAACAAAAGAAGCAAATAAAAGAAGTGCAAGATGTTATTTATTTGAAAAATTTAAAAAACCTGAAAATAAAAAATCTAAATTTGATAATGAAAGTGATAGTGATGATTAAAAAATGTTTTTAAGTTTTAAGGAATAATAGATAAAGTTTTATTAAAAATTTATTTATATATAATCTCTCTTTTTTATATATATATATATTAATAAATATATAAATGAATGAATGAATTAATGAATTAAAGAACAAATGAATAAATGATAAATAATGTATATAAAAGTTTTTTTTTTTTTCTTTTTTAATTAATAGATTAATGTAAATATTAAGTTTTACAACTAACAATATATATATATATATAAATCCAAATAATAAAAATAATAAAATTATTATTATTATTATTTTCCATATTTATTATTCATATTATTATTATTATTATCAAATGAAAAATTACAACCAGGAGCTCGTGATGAAATTCTTGAAACTTGATAATATTGATTTTGATTTTGTTGTTGATCTCGCTCTTGATTTTGATTTTGATTTTGGTTATGATTATGGTTTCCTATAATGGTGGGAAGTGATTGTGTTAAATTCGTTGAATAAGAACTTGATGATGATGATGATGATTGTTGTTGTTGTTGTTGTTGTTGTTGTTGTTGTTGAATAGGAAAAGTAATTGAACTTGAATTAGTATTTGATTGATTAAAATAGGTTGTATAATTTGAAGAAAATGTTGAATTATTATTATAATCTAATGAAGAAGATCGTTGAGATGAAAGTTGAATAATTGAAGAAGATGAAGAATTTTGTCTAATTGGTGGTAATGAAATATTTGGTTGGGAATACCTTGTTGAAGTTATAGGTTGTTGATAAGCATTGATTCGTTGTGTATTGTTATTATTATATGAAGAAGAAGAGGAAGAGGAAGAAGAAGAAGAAGTTGGTGGTGGTGGTAATGAAGAATATATATTATAAGATTGAGTAGGTAATGAATAATTTTGTGTTGAAATATGTGGATGTTGAAAATGATTATATGAAACAGCAGAATTAGTTTGATAAGCAGCAGTTTTTGTTGTAGGTAAAGAACGAAATATCAATTTACTTAATTTTCTTTCTTGACGTTTTCTTGAACGTTCTTCTTTAATTCTTAATTGTTCAGGAGTTGGAGGATTAGGTGGATCAAGTAAACATTTATCAGAACGATTATATCGAACACAATTCCCACATGGAGTAATCATATCACATTTGATTTTATGTTTTTTACATGGACCACAATTATGAGATCTTCTAAACTTTTTTCTTTTTTGTTGATCATCACCATCATCATCATCTTTATTGATTAATTGATCAATTGTAAATGGTTTTCTTTCAATTTCTTTTCCTGTTGAAGAAGACATTAAATAGATCGATGTAAAAAAAACTTTAAAACAATGAAAATGAAAATGAAAATGAAGATGGAAGATGAAGATGAAAATTAAAATGAAAAAAACAAAACAAGTAAATCAAAAAACAAAAAAATGAAAAATCAAATGAACAAAACAAGACAAGACAAGACAAGACAAAACAAAACAAAAAAAACAAAAAGTCAAAAGCTATAACAATACAATAGAAATTAATCACTTTTAAAACCAATTAATTTTAAAAGTGGGAAAGAAGAATAAAGTATAGTTAAAAAGCTTAGTAAAGTAAAGTAGAGTAAAGGAAAGAAGTTCGGTTGATTGTTTTAATTAATAATAAATAATAATAATAATAAAAAAAAAAAAAAAAAAAAGATAACAATGAATTTATAATAACAAAGAATATGAAAAAAGTTAGAAGAGAAAAAAATAAAGTAAAACAAGCCTCGTTAAGAAGAATGAAAGGGGAAGAAATGCTGGATTCAAGTCCGCAAGGGGGTGAAGGGGTGAAGAGGTGAAGAGTTGGATAAGGAAAGTCAGTCAGAGAACAATGAAGAAAGGCGGTATATATATAATTTATATATATTTATTTATGAAGAAAGAAAGATGATGTAAAAAAAATCATCCAAATATTCCAAATAAAAATGTAGAAGTTTTGTATTGATAGATAATAAACTGATCTATTACTAGGACAAGATAATATATATCTTTTAATTAATCTTCATAGTCATATTCATCAGATTGAGTTCAATTTGATGAACAGCAACAAATATCCGCCAAAATACGCCCGGACCTGCGCTTAGCATTGTTTGTTTGTTATTTCGACACAACTTTTATACTATATTTTATTAATTTATATATATATATTTTAAAGTGTTGATTGATTGATTGTATATGAAAATGACCATATCAACAGTACCTAGTTTACCTCCACGTACTTTAACTTCAGAACGTTTATCATCAGTTTCAGCATCAGCATCAGCATCAGCATCAGCATCAGCTTCAACTTCAGTATCTTTTATTGAAAATGAATTAAATAATAAAATTAAAATTAATCAAACATTGAAAAATCAACCATTTTGGAAGTATCATGTTTATAAGATTAATCCATTAAAATTTTATTTAACGACCAATCCAGATAATAAACATAAATTTGCAAGACCTGCACCAGGTTATTATATTCATTTACAATTTCCAAATAATAATCGTGATTTAAAAAAAACATCCCCGGATTTAAAAAATGGATTTAGATTGGTTTTCAGACAACAAGATTTTGGTATTGGAGATGTTAATTCTACATTTACCGTTGAAAAACAGAATGAAATAAATGGAGGGAATTTTATAATTCATTATTATAATAATAATGAATATGTTGATTTGAATACTGGATTAATTAAAAACAACAACAATACTAATACTAAGGATAATAATAGAAAACAATTTCAATGTATTTATAAAAAACAATCTAAATCAAAAACTCTATCAAAGAATAATAAAAATATTTTAATGTTTTCCAATTATAGATATGAAAATATAAATTCATGTCAGCTATGTACAGTTGATAAATCAATCTTTAATACTGGAGGAACAAAGATTGATGGAGTTCGTCTTGCTAAATCTAAATCAATTTATATGATTGATGAAAATTTAACAAATACTAAAACTTCATGGCATGAATCAGTACTTGCTTTATTTCGACGTTGTGAAAGAGATATTAAGAGTAAAATAACAAAAAAAATGCTCATGAGTAAATCTCGTGGAAGCAGAGTTATAATGGATGATTTGATAGAAGATGGAGATGAAGATGAAGATGATAATTTGACTGATGATGGAATTGATGATGATGATGATGACTCCTCTGTCTACTATATTGCCAAAGATGGCTTAATGGATCGTCATCCTCAAGATGATTCCCCAAATGATTATAAATTTGGTTGGTTAACAATTTATGATCGTAATAATTATAATAATAATAATAATAATCAAACAAACTCTCAATGGCAATCGGTTTTAGGAATAACTTTAGCTGTATCTGTGGAGGCTCATTTTAACTCCCTTTTGACGTCATAAGAAACTGTGGTTTTTTGTGGTTTTTTGTGGTTTTTTGTGGTTTCTGTGGCTTTGTTTTTTTTTTTTTTTTTTGTGTATTTTTTATTTCTTTCTCTTAATTCTTTTTACTTTAAAATATTTAACCTCAATTTTTTTTTCTCTGAAAAAAAGAAAAAGAAAAGCTACATTCGTATTATCATCGGATGAAAAGCAAGAAAGAAAGAAAGAAAAAGAAAATCAGTTCAAAATATTCGAATTCTTTCGATTCAGAGCGTGCGATTGGAGCGAAAAGAAGATTAAAAGATTACAAATCCAAATCCAAATCCAAATTCATATTTTAATAATTCAATTTAGTTTATCTTTTTTTTTTATTATTATTATTATTCAAGTAACTTAAGTTGAAAGTATTCTTGTTGTTTTTTTTTGTGGTTTTTTTCTCTCCTTTTATATAACAAGCAATGCGTATGCCAAGGACTTCTTCTTCTTCTTCTTTTCATATTCAAGATGAATCTTCTCCTCATTTAGTTAATGCTTTAAGTACAGTTGATAATTTACTTTCATCTCAAGGTAAATCGATTGATTATTTAGTTAAACAATATAGAAATTCAAAATGGTCACAATATCAATTAAAAAAATCTTTAAAGATATTAAATAATTCTTTAAATCAAGGTGGTAAAATTGTTATTTCTGGTATGGGTAAATCATTTAAAATTGCAAATAAAATTGTTGCAACTTTAAATTCTTTATCAATTCATTCTGCTTCTTTACATCCATCTGAAGCTTTACATGGTGATTTAGGTATAATAAGAGAAGAACATTTTGATTCTTTAATTTTAATTTCAGCTTCAGGTAATTCTCCAGAACTTACAACTTTATTACAATATATTCCATCTTCAATTCCTGTTGTATTAGTTACTTGTACAAAAATTTCTAATTTATCAAAACATTCAAAAGTTCAATCTTTATTATATGCTGAATTACCTTCAAATTTATCAGAAAAAAATTTATATGGTTTATCTGCTCCAACTATTTCAACAACTTTATGTTTAACTTTATTAGATGCTGTTTCAATTGCTTTAAATGAATTACATAATAATGATATTAATATTAGACAACAAAGATTTGGTGAAAGACATCCAGGTGGTGCAATTGGTATTAATTATTTACAAGGTTTAACTTCAAAAAATCGTCATGATAATAATAATAATAATATTTTAGCAATTGGTGGTAGCTCAAGTGGAGATGGTTCATCAAATTTAAGTATCTCAACAAATAATGATTATAGTGAAGATGATGATAATGATAATGATAATCATCATTTTAATGAAAAAGAAGATAATTATGATTTTTTAGATTTAAATAATTTAAAATTATTAAAAAAAATTAAAATGTCAGAATCAAAAATTAATTTAGAAGTCTTACCAAATGATGAATTTAAATTACTTCAATTAATTACAATTTATGATTATTTAATTATTTTAAATTCCGAAATGACTCAAGTTTTAGATTCAAAAATAGCTCAAAATGTTTATAGAAAATGTAAGTTACAAGAAGATACTTGGGATGATACTAAATGGAAGATTTTTGATTGTTTAGTTAAAATAATGGTTTAATATTTAAATATATATATATATATATATATTTAAAAAAAAACATATATTTTTTCTTTCATTCTCTCTTTACTATTTAATTAATTAATTAATTTTTTGTTTTTGTTTTTGTTTTCTTCTCTATCTCTCTATCTCTTTTATATACATTTATGTTTTTTTGTTTATTTGCTTTTCTTTTCTTTTCTTTTTTTTTTTCTTGTATTTTATTTCATCTTCATTCCTGTTATATAAAAAATCATTATGAACATATTATATATATATATAAGAAAAAGAAATAATACTTCTTGAATTTTTACATACAAATTTAATTAATTAGCAAAGAAATAATAATATAAAAAATATAAAAAGAAATATATTTAAATTATACAAAAAGAAAAAGCTGTTTTTTTTTTTTTTTTTTTTTTTTGCTA
Organism: Ambrosiozyma angophorae; assembly: GCA_030567475.1. NCBI lineage: Eukaryota > Fungi > Ascomycota > Pichiomycetes > Pichiales > Pichiaceae > Ambrosiozyma > Ambrosiozyma angophorae. The sequence continues at coordinate 32,223 of JAJLSH010000210.1, read as the reverse complement.
CTTCAATAAACAATCATGAATTATACCAACACTTTTTAATTTAATTTCTTTACAAAAATTATATAATTTATGATCATATAATTTATAAAAATTATCTTGTGGACATTCATAAAAAATAGTTTGATTACCTAACGCTAAATAAAAATCATTAGTTAATGACCAACCAGATGCAAATCTTGTACCAAATTGTGGAGGTGGTCCATCAAATTGAAATTGTGAATTTGAAACAATTGATCCAATTCTTCCTTGTTCATCATACATTATACCATCAACGATTGTAATCATTAATGAACTTGAATTATAACAAGCATAATGTAATTCTCCATCATCATTTTCAACAGTGATATTTTCTTCATTTATAACTTTTATTTGTCCATCATCATATGTTGAAGCTAAAGTTCCATTAAAAACTTCATATATATTTTGTTCTGTTTTATTTATTGTTGTTGTAGGAAGAGAAGTTTCACAATTAGTCTTTGTAATCAATTGAGTAATTTGAGAACAAGAATTCCAAGAATTGGTTAATTGAGCTCCTTCAATAATTGAACTTCGTTTAACATCAATTATTGAATTATAATATTTTGTATAATACATTCCACATTTTGTTGAATATTCAGTAATTGTTTCAATTTTACAATGATTTGGATTTCCATCTTTACTTAAAGAAGATTCATCATCTGATTTATTATTATTGAATGTTTGTGCTACAATTCCAAATGTACCAGTTGGATTAGAATTCCCAATTGGTGAACAAGTTGGAGTTAAAGTTGTCCAATTATTATCACCTCCTTCTTCTGGATTCCATTGTTTAGCATCAGTTAATTTAAAAACAAACAAAAAACGTATCAAGAGGAGTATAGCAATCATTGAAAGAAAATATTATAAAATAAGTAATAATAATAAACTAAAAAAGAAAATAAGTAGAATAAACATACAAAGTTCGAAAGAAGGTAGCAAGAGTTAACAAAAATGGGAGAGAAAAAAAAAAAAAACAAAAGGAATCCTGTCGACAACAAAAAATACACTTTCTGTCGACAACAAACACAAAATCGACGCGGGTCGATCGACGCAAGTTTCAGTTTCGAATTTCCGTTTTTTTTTTTTTTTTTTTTTTGGTTTTTTTGTAGACAACAAAACCAAAAAAAAAAACTCTCCATCTTTCTCTGCTCCTTTCAAAAACCACACACTCTCAAAAACAAACATACAAACAAACAAACAAACAAACAAACACACACACACACACTCCTTTCGTCCCCCCCTTCTAACATAGCTTTTATTCATCTGATTTGAATCTTTGCTTTCCAATTTATTAGCTTTTTTTTTTTTTCTCAAACGATTTTACTTAAATAGATATACCTTAAAATAAATAAACTTTTTTTCTGTACCTACACTTCATCAACCATCCAGTCAATTCAATTCAATTCAATTCAATCCAATTCAATTCCTCAAATCAAGAAATAATAACAAAAAATGTCCCTGTTTAAAAGATCTTCAAGAGATAAAGAAAAAAAGAGATCACAATCACATCATTCAATTGGTTCAACTTCTCATAATTTTATAAATGGCGGTTCAAGCCCTTTAAATGCTCCAACTAAAGTTGTTCAAGCTACTCATCCTTATATAGCACAAAGATCAGGTGAAATAAGTTTTAAACAAGGTGATTTCTTTCATATTTCAATGGGTTCAGAATTAGATGATATCATTGAAATTCATGATCCAATAAAAGATATTAAAGGTAAAGCTCCAACAAAATATTTTAAATTCTTTGATAAAACTCATAAACCAACTTCAGAACGTTCTTCAAATAGTTCAAGTAATACTTCTTTAAAGATTCCTCAACGATTTTCTTCAGTCTCTTCAAATACAACTGTTGGCGGTAATGGTGGTAATGGTGGTAATGGTGCAATAATTACTTCCGCGTCCGGAATTAATCCTGCAAAAGTTACTCCTTTACCTTCTTTATATGGAAGGTTACTTTATGATTTTCAAGCTGAAAGACCTGATGAATTATGTGTTTCCGCTGGTGATAGTGTCATAATATGTGCTCATCATGATTATGAATGGTTTATTGCTAAATATCTAGATAAGATTGGTGAACCTGGTTTAATTCCTGTTAGTTATGTTCAACTATATGATATTGCAACCAAAGTTCCTTATAAAGATCCAGTAAATGTTGTTATAGAAAGAGAAAGATTACCTTCTGTTGATGAATGGAAAATAATGAAAAATAAACATAAAGCAAGTACAAGAGCTGTTGGACAAGCTGCTATGAAACAAAATAATGATAATTCATCTTCAAATAATAATAATAATAATAATAATAATGGTACAAATAATTCAAGAGATAGATCAAGATCTTCATCAATACTTCGTACTGTTCCACAAGAATTAACAAATCTTTATGCAATTGAAGCTAATGTGGAATCATTTTCAAATACTAATGGTAAATATTGGTATTTAGTTAGAGTTTTATTATCAAATGGAACGGCTAGAAGTGAATGTAGATATTATGAAGATTTTTTTAATTTCCATAAATTAATTTTAGCTGTTTGGCCAAGAGAAGGTGGACAATTTGATGTTGCAGATAAGAGAAAAGAAAGAATTATTCCATATATTCCAGGTCCATTAGTTGAAGTCACTGAGAAATTATGTCATATGAGATTAAATGATCTTGATTGTTATTTAAAAAATTTATTAAAACTTCCTGAATATATTTCAAAATCAAAAATTGTTAATTCATTTTTTGATTTATTAGATGGTGATAAAGAATTTCCAGATCAATATACAATTCAAAATTCTTTAATGTATCCATTAAGAGATCCACCAATTATGAAATTAAGTGAACAAACAAATTTACAACGGTATAATACAATAAATTCTCAATATCAACAAGATAGACTTTCTCAATATGATAATAAAAATTCTCATAGATTATCTACTCGTCTTAGTAGTTTAACATTACAACATCAACAACAACAACAACAACAACAACAACAACAACAATTAAGAGAATCTATTGGATCATCTGGTGCATCTTCTGTTCAACGAACTGTTCCAAATAGTGAAGAATCCGAAACAAAATTCAAATTGAAATTTTATTATAATGATGATATTTTTGCAATAGTAGTTTCCGATACAATTACATTAGATGAATTAAAAAAATTAATAATACATAGAGTTGATGAAATTGATGATGACGATGTTTGGAATAGATTAAAAATTATTCCAAAAGATGTTAATAACGTTGATCAATATGAATTTATCGAAGATGACGTTATTGAATCCGATGCAGAACTACTGAAATGTAATAACTTCAAAGATAAAGGTAAGTTTTTGGTAGTTGTTGTTTAAAAGTGAAAATTCAACTATATAATTGTTCTTTTTTCATTTTTCTTTTCATTTGTTTTTTCAATTTTTTTTTTTTTTTCATTTCGTGAAAACCTTGATATCAATTAACGGGTCAAATTGAAGAAATAAGTCAAATGGTTATATACTATTTTTTTAGAAATTATCATGACTATTATTCATTTGAACTTTTCTTTCATTTTTTCCCACATTTCTACAATTTTGCTTCTTTATCTTTAATTGCAACTTTTTCTAATCGTTGATTCTCTACTATTTTTTCTATGTAATTCATCATGATTATTATTATTATTATTATTATTATTATTACCCCGACAATTTGTTGATATAGTTACGATATGAACTTACTTTATTATTTAACGATTATCAACTTACTGTTTATTGTTTACAATTGGTTCCTTGTATTTGTTTTTTTTTTTTTTCATTTTTTTTCATTACGGTATCCTGTCTTCTTTTTATAAATTCTTTTTGTTATGCTTAATTATCCATTAGTTGTTTTTGATTTTCAGTCTCTTATTTTTTCTGTTTTGTTAAAACTTTTGTTATTATTACTTGTTTTTGTTAAAGTTTTTTTATATCTTTTTATTAATAATAATAATAATAATAATAATAATAATAATAATAATTTTGATAAAATCTTCTTTTTTTGATGTTTATGTACTTTCCGTTGTAATCACGGAATTGCTTCCCTTTTCTTCTTTTTCTCTTCTTCTTCATATTTTTCTTTGTTATTCTCACTCACTTTGCTTAGATTGTGTATTTTCCAATGTAATATATATACAACTTATAATAACATCTAATAATCTACAAGGTGTTGAGAATGCTAAACTTAACTTTACAAACTATCAAAATTTTTATAAATATATATATATACATAAATTTAAAAAATACAAGGGTGTACAGGAAAAAGTACAATTGAAATGCTAATGGGGAAGTAAAAAGATATATATATATGTATATATATCATGCAATATGTCTATCTATATTATGAAATGCATTAATTATGAAATGCATTAATTGATTAAGAATTCAAAAAAAGTCAATCATTCTTTCTTAATTCTTTTTTTTTGTAATCTCTAAATAATCGTTCACGTTCATTTGTATTATCACTATACGTTCTTAAAACTGCTTGTAATTTAGATAAACTATCTTCATTATCTCTTTTCAACTCATCAACTTCTTTAAAATAAAACCGTCTAATTTCAGATTCATCAGTAATTTCACTAATATTATAGTTAGTAATCCATGTATTTTTTGATGAAGAATTAAGAATTTGAATTGATGGAGTTGGATATTCTTCTTTTGGAATTATTTTCCCATCAATTATATGTTTGATTCTAATATTAAACATGAATTTCCCATTTTTAATGGATGAAGAATATAAATAAACATCATTATACCATTTATATAAATTTTTTAATGAATGTTCTTGTCTTTCATAAAATGAATGAATTTTTTCTGTTGGTGTTAAATTTTTAATTTTATCTTCATTTTGAATCTTTATTGGTGGATCTTGTAATTCTGGACTAACAACGTTAACCAAACAAACTAAACGAGGGTCATTACCACCTTTATATTGAAATATTAATCTATAAGAAGTTTTTTTATTTAATTTATCATTAATTAATTCTAATAAATCTTCCCAAATTTTTAAACTCATTTTAAATTCAGTTTTAGCCATATAACTTGATAAAACTTCTCTTTTGGATTGAAAATGAGAACCAATACTATTTCCAATTTCATTCAAAGATATATTATCTTCAGGACGTTCATTTGGATTCGATAATAATCTTTCAACTTTAGAAAGTGGATTAATATCTTCACTGAAAAATATACTATCAATTGTAGATAATGGTAAATATTGAAATCCAATACATTTTTTAATATTATGATAAACAACAAAGATACCATCCATATTACCTATTCTAGCTTGTAATCCATATTTAAATAAGATTACAGTAAATAATTCATACATTTCATATTCAAAACTTTCAAAATTACCTGTACTTTTCAGAACATCATAACGTGTTGGATTAAAATCCGTATGTTTAACATCACGACGAATTGCAACAATACCTCTTGATTTTAAATCAAATGTACCGGATCCAGGTAATTCTGGATGATATGTATCCAATTGAGATCTCATTAAAAATTTACCACATTTAGCATAATGATAAGCATCAGTTTTGGATTCATTTGGATTCTTATAATCTGGATGTGATTTCACATATTCATTAAATTTATCTGTTGCATTAGTTAATGCAGTTTCTAGAATGAATCCCATAAAAGCAGAAGTAGATATGAAATCTTTACCTGAAGCAGAATCAATCGAATAAACATTATTTAATTGTGGTTTGACTATCACTTCAGCAGGTGAATGTGATGAATATGACATCTTTTTGTTTCTATTCAAGGTGCATTCTTTAGAAAATGAAGACAGTGATACAGGCCTACTATGACTTAATAGTTTATGAAAATGTCCTAAAACATTAGTCATTGAACTTGTTGATGAAATATATTGATTTTCAAATTGATTAAATTTTTTGGTTATTTCAAGTAACTTTTTATCTCTTGAAGAAGGTTTAAATGCAGATAATTTATCAAAATCAAAATCATCTATATTAGGCAAATTTATTAACAGTTTGTCAAAATTGACATGCCTTGTTCTTGGATCTTGTGCATAATGAATACCAGGGGAAAATAAAACACTTTCCAAACCATGTTTCAATCTAGGTATACACTCCGTAGGTGAATTATATCTTTTAAGTGATTGATATTTCGGCAAGTTTCGATGATCTACTTTACTTGAAAATAAAAAATGTTCATCTGCTAACTTTTTATCTTCTTGTTTATCTTTATTTTGAATTTCTTTCTTTGGAGACAAAATGATTCTCGTATTTTCATTTTTGATATTATTTGTAGTCGACAAAATTTTCACCGTATTTGATGGCCTTGCCCTGAAGAGCCATAAAGTAGGTCTCATAGCTATCAAAGGCTCAACAGTGATGGATTTATACTCTATTTTCAACCTGAACATTTGAAGTTGAAAAAAAAAAATAAATAGAGGGATGCGCCATAAACCGGACAGTCCGACAACCAGGATTTTTTCCTTATCGGTAGCTTCACCAAAAACCTTTCTTCTGGCTATCAGACCTTCTTTAACAACATAAATATGCCACTTACACAGCAACAGCTAGATCAATTCGACAGAGAGGGATGCTTAGCCATCCCAAACTTCTTATCTCAGCAAACAGTAGAGGAGTTAAACGAAGAGATCACCCGTTTATACTCCACAATAGATTTGAAAACACATCCATTGACAAAATTCACAACAGAAAATGACGGTGAACATGTGGGTGATGATTACTTTTTGAATTCTTCAAACAAAATTAGTTTTTTCTTTGAAGTTGGTGCTTTTGAAAATGGAGAATTAGTGAAACCTATAGAAAAAGCAATCAATAAAATTGGGCATGGATTACATTTTCTAAATGATAAGTTCTATAAAGTCACCGTGAATGATGAAATTAAAACTATCAGCAAGCAGCTAGGCTTTAAAGATCCAAGGGCAGTTCAAAGCATGGCGATCATAAAGCAGCCTGAAATTGGTGGGGTAGTTCCTCCACATACTGATGCTGAGTTTTTATATACCGATCCTATTTCATGTACAGGATTTTGGTTTGCCTTAGAAGATTGTACTTTAGAGAATGGATGTTTGAGCTATTACCCAGGCTCACATAAAAAGTATCCTTTAACCAAAAGATTTGTTAAAGATTTTAAAAATGATGGGACTAAATTTGTCAATTTGTGTGATGGTACTGACTATGACTCAAGTTTAGATAAGGACCGAGAAGATAAGAATAATCCAAAAAACTATGTTTCAGTAGTGATCCCAGCCGGTACATTAGTACTTATAAATGGAACTGTGCTACATAAGTCAGAGACTAACACTTCCAAAGGAAGTAGAAATGCTTACACGTTTCACATAATCGAAGGCCAAGCTAAGTTTGATGAGAACAATTGGCTTCAGATTCCTCCTGAAAAGGCCAGTGGTAGTGACAACTTCCAGAAACTATTGTAGAATGTATCCTTACACTTTATGCTTACTTTATTTTATTATATTTTGTATTTCAAGAACTCCATACAAATCACACCGAGCCCACTTTAAAAAGGTGACTATTTTTAGTGTAAGTTTTATCTGAAGGGCGGAAGTTTCTTTCTTGCACGGAACACACACACTGTGTAAGTTTTGATAAATATCAGCGAAAGCTTAGATTAAGCAAAGTATTATTCAGTTCGTATGTATCTAAGATCTGCTTAGATCCCAGCCCATTCTAGGGTCTTACCTGAACGGCAAGAATTGGAACCTATCTGTTGTAGACCCCGGTGTTTGGCTTTATTACCGACATCAACACCTACTCTCACCTCACACCGCCCACTAGGAAAGATGTGCAGCTTGTATGACTCTTCAATAAATAGATGCGATTTTTTTTTTATAAGATTATCCTTTTTTGTCTTAAATTCTTATAGCTCCCTGTTACCCTGTTTTGCCACCAACTATGTCTGACCGTACTCATATACTTCCATCTTACCAATTGCATGAATATCTGAGTAGAGATATTCAACAGGTGGTTGCAGACTTGAGACTTGCAAACTTATCTAGTCCAAGCTACTCTTCACAATGTCATTTTTCAGATACAGATCAAAATACCATGATTACGAATACATCTGATGATATCAATGACGTGACTACATCCATTACAGCTTCAACGAATACTAATACTAATGTTACTACTATTCAAGATGCTTATTTTTCTATTAGTAATCATGCTAAAAATAACTACAAGGACTCTTTGCAAGCTCACTTTTACGAGCTTCGTTATAAAGCCCAAGACAGCATCAATATATTTATTTCAATTGATGATGTTGATGATATGAACACAAAAGTGTTCCAAAGTGGTGATAGAGTACAAGGGTTTTTCAGGGTTTATAACAAATCAATAGAGATAGTAGATTTAGGTTTAATTTATGTTACTCTTGAAGCAAATTATTGGTGGAAAGTCCGGAGATCAAAGTCAATTAAACTAATCACAAAATCTTTTTTAACTCTTGTCGATATTGAAGCAAGTAAGTTGGAAACTCCCAATTTCATATTACCTGGTGACTATAAACAATATCCTTTCAATTTTATTTTGCCTAGTTTGGATACTGAAAATAATGAATTGCCACCTAGTTTTGGTAATTTACATCTCTTGCGATCATTTAGTAGTGAAATGACCGATACTTTGAACTTTGAAAAAGAACCTGAGGATCCCGAATTTAGAACTTCAAATCAATTCTCGATATCTTATTCAGTCAATGTGCGATCTCTAGTATTAAATTCAAAAAATACTGGTTTAGAAATAAGAAAACATACAAGACATATAATTAATTTTGATCCACAAGTAAATTATAAAGAAGAGATTGACACTAATGATTCTACATACATTTTGTCCTCTGATGAAGAATTAGAACTGTTAATTAAATGCTATGAACAAAAATTAAATTTCTATCATTCTGCTTCAGAATCTGATGGAAGTGGAGATGAAGATTATTTTAATTTTAATGGAATAAGAGAAAGAGCAATAAAAAGTGCCATTAGATTACAATACTATAATCTAAAAGAAGTCCCCGAAGAGGAATTGCGCAATAAATTACGACCCAATGCTTACGATAATCCTGGAATTGGACTTTTTAAGTTAGAAAAGAAGAAATTTCAAGGACTTATTCCATTTCCATACGAATATAAAGTATTAAATAGAGAAAATATGACTTTTAATCATAATCGTAAGAGTTTATTTTCCATTTTGATTAAAACAGAGTTAAAATTAAAGAAAATTGAATTATATTCACTAAATATATTTTCTTCAATTAAACTTCCAATTAAGCTATCATCTGAATGGTTTATTAATCCTCCTGAAAATTCATTATACAATCAAGTGGTTAAACCTAAAGTTGATTCTCTTCTGAAAGAATTTTCTCAACAAAGGACAAATGATCCGTCTTATGAATTACGAGTCAAAGAACTGAATTGTTTGAGCTCGCTTTCTTCTAAGCAGAATAAAATTTCCTCTAGTGTCAAATTTAAGCATCATTCATCACATCAAATTGAAGTTCCAATTGATTCGATTAAGAAAAACCCATTTCAAGAGCCATTTGAAACAGAATACTCCACCTTCAGTTATTTTTTAAGATTTCGGTTTAAATATCCCCACAGAACGGCCATGACAAATGAGGAGTTAGCCTATTTTGACGTAGCAGTTGATCTTTAATTTGTGTAGTGTTTTCGTAATAAATAATATTAGTTTACGTAAGAACCCACCAAAGAGCGCGATTTTGCGAGGGGAAAAGTTGAGGCGAGAAACATTTAAAGATAAGGTGGAGTAAACTCTTCTATAGTACTCAGTAAGCCTGGAACTCTCATGGACAATGAGCTAGAGCCGACCCTAATTGAGGTTGAACCTCAAGACCAAGATCATTTGGGCACAAAAAAGAGATCAGTCTTAGCTTGTGTTAGATGTAGAAAACGTCATATCAAGTGTGACGGGTCTGGCCCTCCGTGCTCAAAATGCCTCTCATCAAATAATCTCAACTGTGAATATGTTCAAGGTGAAAGGAAAATCGTCATGTCTATGAAGTATTTGAATAAATTGCATAATGAAATATCTAGATTAAAAGTTGAAAACGCCAATTTAAGGAATTCTGTTAAACAGCAAAATCATTTGGAAGATGAACAAGAAATCCAATCTTCTCAATTACACCCTGCCAATAATAATGCAAAACAAACCGCCGGTACTCATAGCCATCAATTAAGTCAAGAAGTGGAAGAAGAGTCTCCTACAGTTTCTAAAGATAATTCTAAACCTAATTCTCAGGACACTAGAATAATTGATAATGAAAAAAAATCAACTTCTTCTGCATCCACCAATAATCAAGAAATTATTCCTCCGTTTTTAGATAAATATGGACGAATGATTTCATCTAGAACTGGTGAAAGAGTTTATGTTGGTTCATCTTCAATGACTCTATTTGGTTTAGAAATTAACAGACTTGTAGCCCCAATGATGCTCAATAAATCTTTATTACAACTACCTGAAGATTCACCAGATTCAGCTTCAACCTCACCTGCTAGTAATGAGATTGAAACGGTTCTAGAAAGAGAAGGTAATGCATATAGAATTATGTTGGGTAAAACTCGCTCTAGCCCTGGAATGAACGTTAATTTTACTTTACCAAGTTATAGTTATGCTATGCTATTGGTGGATACATTTGTCTCTTATAACGACGGATGCTTTTACTTTTTTAATGAAGGATTGGTTAAAGAAAATTTAAGAAGAATTTATAATGATGATATTCAAAAAAAAGGTTTCAAACTTGATTATGGAATTGAATCTTTAAATAATGCAACAAAAAATGACTCAATCTTAGAAACAATTTGGTTTTGTAAACTATTATTGATATTTGCTGTTGGTGAAATGTATCTTGGTACTTCAAATAATTTGAATGGATATAAAATTACTGAAAAGTCAAAGAAGAAGAAACATAAGTCTAACTCAGGGCAATCATCTACTAATTCAAAACTACCTGGTTCTGGGTTTTTTAATCAAGCTAGTGATTTATTCACGGGTTTGTTTTCAAGTGGGGCCATTGATAACTGTGCAAGAGAAGGTGGTATTGAAGTTTTACTTCTATATGCATTTTATCTACAAGTTGCAGATTGCACTGTGGCCTCTTACTTTTATTTTGGATTGGCATTAAGAGCAAGTTTAATACTTGGTTTCCATGTTGATATTAGTAAGGACACCTTGAATAGGTATGAATTAGAACATAGAAGACGTCTATGGTGGACTGTTTATATGTACGAAAGAATGTTGGCATCTAAAGCTGGATTACCTCTATCTTTAACAGATGATGATATTTCAATAGATCTGCCTGAAGATTTCGATATGTCCAATCCACCAGCTAATTGTTGTGAAAATTATATTTTTCCTGAAGCTGAATTCATTAGAAATTGTGTGAAGATTACCCAAATTAATGCAAATATTTTAAGAAAATTATATACAAAACAACCTTCATCAAATATTTTGCCGATTGTTCATGAATTGGTGTTCAGCTTATTAAAGTGGAAGAAATCTTTGCCTAACTATATTAACTGCGATTATCAGCAAAAGGAAATTACTATTACAAGATTGGTGGTTAATATGATGACGGAATATTTCCAAGGTATCAATTTAGCTGTTCGTCCATTATTATTTCATTTTGTGCTTTTGAACCTAAAGTCGGAAAATCCAAAGCATGGTACCTATTTGGATCTATCAATTTATTCATCGGTGGTTTTAACCTTATTAAACGCTTCTTTTCAGGCGTCCATTAACACAATTAGATCGTTATGGGCTTTAATTCCAGAAAACATGGTTGCTTTATTTGGCTATATGGATCGAGAATATTTATTTACAGCTACGGCGACATTAGTCTTATTTAATTCCACTTTTGGAGTGCATGACGAAACTATAGAACACTTAGATCATTCTTTGACTATGTTTACGAAAATGAGGAATTTGGGAAACCATCCTGCCACTCTAAGAAGAGAACAGATTTTAAAACTAATGTCGATTTCAGATTTTAATGGATCAATGAGTGATTTAATCAAGAAGCATACTGACAACTTAGCTGCTCCTTCAGATATAACGGCTGAGACAGACCAAGTTACCCAACATGATGACAATATGAATACATTGGACACCGGTTCTTTTTTCAACAGATTTTCATCACAACAGCAACAACAAGTAAAGCAAACACAACAATGTCGAAGTCAGCTACATCAACATCAGCAAAATATTCAAAACTCTACAAACTCACAGATTTTTTCATTGTTAAATGATTCAAGCGAATATGGAAACCATCCATCCCCACGTTTATCTGCATATGTTAGTCAGCCTCTGTTATCAGCATTCAGATCAACAACGACCCCAGCTGACGCCAACCACGTTCAATCACCCTCATCAACTAATATTAACTCAGGGATGGCATCTCAAGTGAATTATGACTCTTCATCTGTTTCATTGTCATCTCAATTCTTCCCAAATGATACTCATCATCATAAACCCTTAAATCCAAATTCCCCGGGTTTGGTGAACTCTGGAACCAGTTCAGCCAACTTAAAACTGTTTTCACCAAGCTTAACACCCTCTACATCTGCAATGTACGCTCAACTAGAAGATGTTCCTAATTTAGAAACCTTTGTATTATCTCAAAATACAAATGCGCATGATTTAGAACTGTGGAAAGAAATCACTAGTCAAGCGGCATGGCTAACTAATGGGTTTGGTAATGCTGTATCTTTGGATGGGTTTGATAATACAGGAGTTAAGCAAAAACCTAATGTTGATTATAATGGAAATAAAAATGATGAAAATGATGAGAGCGATGATTATCTGAGTCATTTCGTTCCAAAACGATCATGAGCTATATTTGATATATGTAGTGGGATGTTATTTTCTTCTTTTTTCATTTATGTATGCATATTTATTAAATTTTTTGACTTTCCCTATTCATGTACATTTACTTGTTTTTACTTTTATTTTTGTTTGGACGTTTCGTAATACAATATTATTATTTACTTGGCACAAGCTTTACAACATGACATACAGGTGGATATTACATACATTAATCCAAGATTTACATAGAGCATTTTAAGATTTAGATCTAGCATAAATAATTATACCTAAGCAATAACAAAAGAAAAAACTACCATAAGGTAGTTCTAACATACAACACAAAAAAGAGATAAAAATTCAAGAATAAAAAAACGAAAATAAAAAGAAGTGGAACAGCACATACCAAAAATAAAAATAAAAGTTATGAGAAATTAACAAATTATTTATTAACACCACATCAAGATATCCTAACCTAACAGTGATTCTTTAAGCCTCTTGTGACTTTTTGTATTCTTCGTAAGCAGCCAAAGCCTCTTCAAATTGAGATTGGAATAAGCCATCATCATTCAATAAGGCAATGATTTGATCATTGTCCATATTCAACATCATACCAGTGATCTTACCAGCGGCTTCAGGGTCGGTTGCCTTACCAGTACCAGTAATCTTGACATATAAAGCTTCCCCTAAAGATCTCTTTTGATCTTCTGGAGATTGTTGTTGAGCAGCTTGACCTTCAGCACCTTCTGGTTTACCAGTTTGCTTTCTTGGACCTTGCTGTTGAGTGTTTGGTCTTTGTGGGTAGTATCTTTGTTGTTGTTGAATTCTGCCGCCGTTTTGTCCATATTCATTAAAGACTGGAGGCATGTAGATAGGAACAGGTTGACCGTTAGGGCCAATTCTGAATTGAGGAGCAACTGGAACACCTTGACCAGGTCTTGGGATACCTTGTTGCATCATTATTTGTGGGTTTGGAGTTCCAGCAAATGGAGCACCTCTAGCCCCTGGAGGTAAGAATGGGGTGTTTTGACCATAGAACATTGGTGTAACAAATTGACCCATGCCACCCTGAGCGGCAGCTTGTTGCATTCTTAACTGATTTCTAGCTTGAATTTGTTGAGATAATTGGTTTCTTCTAACATCTTTTCTTTGAGCTAAAGCAACATACAATGGTTTACCACTAACCATTCTTTGGTGCATTTCATTGATAGCTTTGGTAGCTTCATCTGGAGTACTATAACAAACAAATCCAAAACCCTTAGATTTTCCAGATTCATCCAACATCACTTTAGCAGAAGCGATAGTACCATATGGGCTGAATTCTTCAATTAATTTTTCATCATTGATTGAATCATCTAGATTTTTGATGAATAAGTTAACACCTTGAAATTTGTTAGCCTTATCTTGTCTGTTATACTCGTACTGTTGCTTTAAGTCTTCAACTCTTTCTCTCTTCTTTTGGGCTCTACCAACGAAAATCTTTTGGCCGTTGACTTCTTTGTCATTTAATTCCTCAACAGCTTTAACAGCATCTTCATGATTTTCAAAGTTAACGAAACCGAAACCTTTAGATTTACCTGATTCATCTCTACCAATGAAGACAGAGGTTAAGTTACCATAACCTTCAAAAAATTTCTTCAAATCTTCTTCATTCCATTCCAAACTGATGTTCTTGACGTAAACATTAGAGTAATGTTCAATCAATTGCTTCATCTTAGATTGTCTTTCTTTCTTTGGTAAGTGTGGACCAACGAACACTTCCAAATCATTCAATAACATACCGTTAACATTGGCAATTGCAGCCTGAGCAGATTCAGCATCTTCATAATGAACGAAACCAAAACCCTTTGAGTTTCCATTTTCGTCGGTAGCGATCTTACAAGATAAGATGTTACCAAAAGCAGAAAAAGTATCGTGCAAAGTCTTGTTATCAATGGCATGGTGCAAGTTCTTAATGTAAATGTTACCTGCCCCGTTTCTTCTTAGTGAAGGATCTCTTTGAGACCACATGATTCTACATGGCTTACCCTTGATTTCAGCGTAGTTCAATTCTTCCAAAGCTTTTTCACCATCAGCTTTCTTTTGAAAATTAACATAACCATAACCTAATGAGTGCTTTGATAGAGCATCTCTACAAACTCTAATAGTAGAAACTTGACCAATTGGGGAGAAAATTTCGTATAAATCAGATTCAGTGATAGAAGGATCTAATTCACCAACGTATAAAGAGGCTAATGATTCAGCTTGAGAAGTAGATGATTCGGTTGTGGCCGAAGTGGCTGGAGTTTGTTCGGAGACTGATAACTTTTCAGTGGCGTCAGTTAATTGATTAATTTCAGAAGAAGACATCCTTGTTTATGTTTTTTTTGAATATTTTTCTTAAATATATGTTGCTTGTTGTTATTAAATGAGGTATAATGAACTAACTGAATAGAGTACTAAATCAAAATGCAAAAAAAAATTTTTTCAATTTTTTTTAGTTTTTTTAAAAAATTTTAATTTTTTTTTTATTTTATAATATAAGTTGAATATACTCCGTAAGGATAATGTTTATCAAACACGGGGGAGTAGATTGCTGTATATGTATAGCTGAAGTAAGACTGTGAAAGTAGGCTTGAGCAGAAGAAAAGGTTACAGGGAAAACATCTTGTTAAATCTTGTTCACTTTTCCCGATAAAAATTTTCATGTGTGGCGCAGATCGTTTGTGTACTTGGTGGCGCAGGACTCCAAGGTGATCTGGGCTTGCAAACAAAAGAAGCTCACTTTCTCGGGAAAATCCCCGACAATTTGAAAACGAATATTTTGATAAAACGTATTACAGTAATACAAACAGCGACAATAAACAAATACAAACTACGAGCTGTGTCCTGACTTCTTAATATACATTTTCTTGATCTTCTCCGCTTTGGCATCATGATTGGGCCAGGACTTCTGGGCAACTTCCCACAGCTCTCGGTTCAAATGATTATTATTTCTGGACACCTTCTCAATTTGATCTCCAATATGAAGTAAAGAAAACTTCAACTTGGAAGTCCATTCAGATTTCTTAAAGCCTTTACCTTTTGTTTCCCAAATCTTTAAATCCTTTTCAACAGATTTCAATAAAGTATGTCTTGGAGGAACAGGAGAATGATTTTGATTCTGTATCATTTTCTTAGGTGCAGCTGGTAAATTACCAGCAGGTTTGCTAGGTAGTCGTTTTAAGACCTGCTGTAAAGTAGGTTGGACCATAGATGAGTTTGACGAGATATGTCCATTCGACGAAGATGAACCTGATTTGGATCCTTTGGACGAATTACTTCTACTGGTATCAACATCTGGTGTAGCTGATTTTTTTATTGTCTTTCTAACTCTTGTCTTTTTCAATTCTTTAGCGGTTGTTGAATGTTCAGTAGAGCTTGTAACATGACCATCTCCAGAATTTCTTAAATCTCTCAAAAAACTCAATAAATAATCTGTTCTTCTAACCAGGTGCACTGCACCTGGCGACTTCTTATTAAATTTATCTTTGACTTCCTTTGAGGCACCAGCTGGTGGTGTTTCTAAAAACATTTTATTTTGTAATTTTAATTGAGGGTCATCTCTAATTTGAGTCCAGGCACCATATCCAAAAGTATAAATACCAATTAATAGGTTTGTGTCATCTTTCACTGTCCAATCACAAGACCACCCATGAACCATTTTTGGATCTTTACTAAATCTAAACGTCATAGGATCATCTTCTGGAATAAACGATTTAAGTAGCTTCATATCTTCTGGTCTTTTAAGTATGATTTCTGCATTCAAATTCTTCACTCCCTTATAATCAAACAAAACAGCTTTCTTCTCTTTCTTCTTAGACAGAAACGCCTGCATAGCATCTGAAGGTCCATCGATCGAGTTCTTAATATTATACTCTTTCTCTTCTAATGCTTTGAGTTCTAACTTTTTTAATAATTCATTTCTACTTGCTTCATAACCATCTACAAGTTCTTTACTCTTCTCTATCATTTCATTGTAACATTTGGTTAGAGTAGAAATATTCTTATTTGGTAGTGTACCATCTGCAACCAACTCTTCAACTCTATTGGTTAAATCGCCATATCTTAAAATTGCCTTATATACATTTCTTATTTGTGAATCGGTCAATTTATTCATGTCCAATTTACTCTTTCTTTTTCTTGTCTGTTCAGAATCATAATCACCATCACTTTCATCATAATCTGGTTTATGGGCAGCAGAAAATCTTTTTCTAGATGATAGTGCAATCTGCTCTTGTAAGTATTCTTCTTCCTTTCTCTTTGCTTCCTCTTCTTTTATTTTCTTCAAATCTTCTTCGGGAATAATATCATCCCAATCAACGTCAGCTTTATAATCAGTGACTTCGAACTGCCTTAAAAACTCTTCACCACCTAGATTTGATTCACCTAGATCTGGAGTTGTGATATGATCTTCCGCATGATTTAAAACATCATCCAAATCAAAATTTTCTAATTTCTTTTGGTTGTCATTTTTTTGATTAAACATATTACTTGCTCCAAATTTTAAAATTTCACTCAATTCGCCAGAAGTTGGTTCGTTTTTATTAGCTTTGGTTCTTTTATTATCCGTGATACCTAAAGAAATGATTGCATACTCCAAAATCATCTTTCTTCTTGCCTTTTCCAAAACTTGTTCTTCTACTGTGTCTTTTGAAACAAACCTATAAACCATAACATGATTCTTTTGGCCAATTCTGTGAGCTCTAGCCATGGCTTGCAAATCTGCTTGAGGATTCCAATCAGAGTCAAATATAATAACAGTATCAGCTGTCATTAAGTTAATACCCAACCCTCCAGCTCTTGTAGATAATAAAAAGACAAAGTCAGTTGAATTTGGTGCATTGAAATGATCAATCGCAACACGTCTTTTATGTGAAGAGATAGTACCATCCAATCTCTGGAAAGTCTGACCTTTCAATTGTAAATAATCACCAATTATGTCTAACATTCTGACCATCTGAGAAAAAATTAAAACTCTATGACCATCTCTTCTCAACTTATTTAACAATTGATCTAATAACACCATTTTACCAGAAGACATGATTAAACCTCTTAAAATATTTTCTCGAGAACTTGACCCAACTTTTGCCAAAACATTATCCTCAACACCATCAAACAAATATGGATGGTTTGATGCCTTCTTCAATTCAGCCATAACGTTCAATAAAGAGATTTGAGAACTTTTTGATCCATGATTCAACGCAGTGTAATTCTTAGTCAAAATATTTTTATAATAATCAGTTTGAATATCAGATAGTTCAACTCTTAAAATTCTTTCTGTTTTACCGGGTAATGACGTTTCCACGTCTTTTTTCAATCTTCTTAGAATATAAGGCTTGATATTCTCTTGTAACTTTTTGATATAAGTTTCAGCTTCATCATCAGGAGTGTCAAAGTCAATCTCTTGATCAATAGTGAATCTTCCGGGCATCAAAAAATCGCATAAGGCGGCCAATTCTTTCAAATTGTTTTGTAATGGAGTACCCGTAATCAAAAGTCTATTTGAAATTTTGAATTCATTCAATGATTCATACAATGAGCTTTCAGCATTTTTTAATCTATGAGCTTCATCGACAGCTAAATACTGCCATTTAAAACTACCCAATTCAACTCTATCTTTTAAGATATATTCATAGGTAGTTAATAGTATATTAAATTTTGGTTTCTTCTTCGCTCCACTGTAAAATTCATAGTCTCTAATTGTTTTTCTTGCTTTCGTATTACCCATATAATAGATGACGTTTAGATCAGGGGACCATTTTTCAAAAGTTTCTTGCCAAGAAGGGACAGTAGATAGTGGAACGACAACCAAATGTGGGCCGTTTTGTCGTCTAGCATAAATTAACCAAGATAAAAAAGACACGGTTTGCACAGTTTTACCCAAACCCATTTCATCTGCTAAAATCCCATTTTCATTTCTGGACCAAAGGAAGGCCATCCAATTTAAACCTCTAAGTTGAAAATCTCTTAATTCACCATTTTTTATAAATAAAGGTTGAACGGTTAATTTCTCAAATCTTGGTCTATTTGAACCATATGAAGCTGATAAACCCGGTAAGATCTTTGAATTCTGTCTATTTTGAAAATTCTTCACTTCTTTGGGAGCGATTGGGGCGATTTCATTTGCAGACTCCCAGGTACATTCATCATAGTTTAATCTCTTCCATTTAACAAAATATCTTAACTCTGATTCCCCCTCAGTTGAGGTTATTCTTTCAACTTCAATGATTCTTTCAACCTTTTTGTATTCTTCTAAGTTTTCTCTTCTAGTTTCATTTGTGATATCCATCTGTTCGATATCTTCTCTTGTGACGTAAGGATCGCTTCTAATTTGTCTATCTAGAATAACAAACTGATTAATATAATTATCCAACTTTTTGATACCCTTTGTAATTCTTGATTTAAGTTCAGTATAAGTTTCCCATGTGTTATGTAAATGAGAAGTATCATTCCATTTTATGAGATACTCAAACTCAGTTTTTGGATCACCTTTGGCTAGAATTGAATGTATTCTTTTAAGATCATCTTCTGATTTACCATCTTCTTCATCGGAGCCAAAAGTCTCATCACCAGTAACTCGATGATCTAGCACCATATCAATTCCTTGTTCTTCAACTTCTGGTTCGTCTGCAAAATAGTATTCAGTTTCTTCATCATCTACGCCACCATCATCACTTGCTAAAAATTCACTTTCATTCTCTTCATCTACAACGTAGTTAATGCTTTTATTGTTATTTCTGGTTGAAAATCTAACAGTTTCAGGTAACGGGGATGAAGACTTTCTTTTTTTCTTTTTATGTATATGATCACTACTAGTTTTCTTTTTCTTCTTAGTTTTATCTGTATCCATGAAATCACCATCAGATTCTCCTTCATCGTCATTGCCTTCTTCTTCTTCTTCAAGTGCTGCAGTTTCATAATCATCGTATTCATCGTTTGAGTCTAAATTATCACTGGTTTTTCTCTTTCTAATGTGACCGATATCATCTTCATCTGAATCTTCTGTAAATATCTGTGGTTTTGCTCTTGGCCTGTTAGAACGGCGGAGGCCATATAGTTCAGGGTTATTTTCCACTTCGTCTTTAAATACTGTTGACATGTCTTTGTCAGATCGAAATATTGTAAACAGACACGGGTAGAGGATTTAAAACAGGGAGGTGAAATAACGTGTCAGTTTAAAAGTGTTGAAGCAGGGCGTAAGTAAGACCAATTCAGCAAGTCGTAGAAAACAGTATAAGTAGTAGCTAACAAGCAACAATAAGTGGGAAGAATGAGTAGGAGGTCACCACAGTTGCAAAGCTTACGGAGGGTAGGAATACACAGAAGGGGAGTCAACAGAAATTCGTTCAACACATTTTATTTTCGTCTTCTCTTCGGGAGGGTAACGGCTACAGACAGTACAGGGAATATATAGGAATTGTAACAACTATAGAGTGAATCCTCCAGCAATCGAATAGTAGCTTTAGCATTAAAGATACAACTGGATTCCAAAAGGTTTCCCCAAGTTGGTAGGTAAAAACGCCTGCTCAGGCGGAGTCAGCGTTCAATGCTTTTCCCTTATAGTTCAATACGACTTATGTGAGGAAACTAAATAATAATCATATTCCAAAAAACACTCTTTCGAATCTTGCTCATTTTTAAGACATACAAGACAGTCGCAAACATCATTGGTTCTCAGTTAAGCACGGTCACAACTCCATTAAAATGATCATATCCACTCTATCTACTAATGTAATACTGATAACCACTTGTAAAGAAGTAAGAACAAATGCTTTAAAGCTTCAAAACTTGAATAACTTTAATTTAAACAAAGTTAGTAGTGGATCGGGAAGGTAAACAATGTTCGAAGAAGAGATACATCGGTGTGAACGAACTGGGCAGCACTATCTAAACCATCTGTATACGCCGTTCTTTTCAAGCTCTGATATTGTGGTGGCCTTAAGCATAAAACAGAGGAAAGATTCATCTTTCAGTGAACAGTCCAAAGGAAAGTGGGAGGGCAAGGCCGCAAGTGGCAAAAGACACAACAATAGCTTGCCCGGCCTTCTTGGTAGAACAGAGCGACAAGCAACACTCATATGGCAAGAAAGATGCTAGTTTTAAACACAGAATCTACTAGCAGCAGAAGCAACCATCATGGAATGGGGAATATTGGCAACATGCCTTAAGAAAAAGAAGAGAACAGCAGAACGTCTTCCATTTGCCCTTTCTCCAAAAAAAAAAACTAGCAAGAGCCTCTCGACGCGCCGTCGACGCGTCCATTGCCCTCTTCTACTTCTTCCTGCCTTTTGCAATGTCCTTCTTCTTCCTACCGTTGCTTCTGCTACCATACTCATATGTCTGGTGACTCTAGAGACACTTCTTCAAACAGTCCTTATCGAGTCAGGGTTTCTCTTGTTGAAAGCTCTGCTGATAGAAGACCTTCAAGGTCGATTTCCTACTCCAGTCCAACTACCCACACATATCCTTCCCCATCTATTTATTCTAGACAGCGTAGGCTTTTTGGACATTCTTCAATGAATACTGCTGATGAAAATGATGATGATGATGATGATGATACTGATGAAGAATTAAGAAAAAATGTTTCCTTCTATACTCCTGACATGCTACATTGCCAGCATCATGATCACATTCGATGGTCAAATGACGATAACTTAAATATAATTCCAAGAGTTCTTTTACAGGAAGCCAACCATGATTTGGATTCTTCCACATCTTTCTTCAAAACTCATCCTGAACATATCATGGATGAAAATTTATCTGATTTAATACCGCAGTATGGCTTGATGAATTTAATGAATAATAATTTAGTAATTAGGCAATCGTCCCTTTTAAATGAATCTCATTCTATAAATCAAGCGGGTGTTAAGCGTAAATTTGAACAAATGAATACTTTCAGTAATATAGAGAAAGAAAAATCACAACATACAACAGATCTAAGATCAAGTTTTCTTCAAGCGGGTGTTTCATATACTTCCCATATAACTGACAATATGCATACCACTTTGAAATTTACAGAAGTCAAATATGATAATTCTACTCTTCGTGGATTTATTGAATCAGGTTCTGCTGTTTTGAATTTTAATGGAGAAATCATTGATTTTGTGAATACCGATTTGAGAAATAAAAATGGAAATAAAGGTTTAATTGAAAGTTCAATATTTAATAATTTATTAAGGAATCAACTCTGTTTCAATAGTCAATTAAAGGAATACATAGGTAGAAATGGTTCCAATAATAAATTGGAAAAAAATTCTAAAAAGAACGGAAAACCATTTTATTTAGATAAACTTGGTTATCTTAAACTAAACAAAAAAGATAATATTGAAGTTAGTACAATTCAAAGCGATAAAAGTAAAATTAATTTTCCAGAAAAAACAAAATTTCCAAATTCTTCAATTTTCCATAAAGTTGAAAATAATTGTGGTAATAAATGTGGTGCTTATAAAATCATCTCCAAATGGTTTGATTTGCCTCCATTTAATGAATTCATTAATACGCCATCTCCTCCAACGCCTCCTAATGGTAAAAGAAAGCATCTAAATAATCCTGAAGATTTACTAATTTGTCCAAAATGTCAAGATTTAATCTTAAATAATTTCGTATTGTTAAAAATTGAAATTGATTTGGAAGATTTATTAAAAAGTCCGAATGATGAGTCTAAGAATGTTAAAATTAGAAATGATATGACTTATAAGCACAATAGAAGAATGGACAAGCATACTGTTCGTTATTCTTCTTTGATGGTTAATGACAGTAATGGGAGTAATATATCTAATAGAACTAGGGGTCTTTTATTTGACCGAAATTCAGAAGAACTCAGAGTCATACCTACTAACCACACTCAAAGAAATCAGTCTACAAGAAGGATAGTTTTATCTGATTATCTGATTTCAAGACAACCATCAAGATTTCCTCAACGTCTTCCTCAAAGTGTTGTAGTGCTTGCTCAACAAAGACTTCAAAGTGCCCATCATGCGAACACTAGATTGGCAACGTTTGCTTCAAACTCTAATTCTAATTCAAGTGAATCGGATAATTCCGATAATGATGTAACTAATAACCATTTTTACAATTACAATGATTTTTATGAAACTATTGAACTGGAAGATGAATATAACTATAGTAATAGAAACAGACGTTACAACGATAATTACGATGATAATGGGAATCATGATGATAATCATGATCGCGAAAATGATGGCAATGATAATGGAAATAATGATTATGATGATGATGATGATGATGATGATTACGATGATGACTATGACAATGACGATCTTAACGAAGAGGATGCATATGATGATGGGGATGACGAGGATGATGATGAGGATGATGATGAAAACGAAAATGGAAATGGTAATATTGATGAGCTTTATGAAGTTGAATTATCAAGTGGTAGATCCAGAAGAATTGAAAGATTATTATTTGAAAGAAATATTGAACGGGAACAACAACATCTTAGAAAAGGTAAGGTTTTAGCAAAAAAATTGTACAAAAATTCTTCAAATATAAAATTAAAATTACAAATGTTTATTTCTATTAATAGATTAACTGGTGAATTTTGTTTGGTTCCTGGAAACCTTGATAAAAATAATTGGAGTGCAGAAGAAAATAATGGTGAATTATTTGAAGACTATGAAACGTTTTTAAAACTCTATGAAATATTTCTTTTCGATAGAAATAATTTGTCTGAATCAGCAATCATATCTCCAAAAAAAGCTAATGATATTAATGGCGAAGTCAATTCATTCGATGGAAATAAAGAACAAGAGGACAAATTTAAGGCTAATAGAAACAGTACAGAAAAATCCTTTGATATCTTTCTAAGCGATCAAATCAATCAGCTAAGAAGTTTCATGAACCAGAAAGATAATTTCCTACTGAAAACCAGGATTCAAAAGCTTCTATTGTTGTTGTTGATTTCATCACCGTATTTGAATAATCTCACAAATGAAGAAGAAAACAAGAAAAGAAATGGAAGGAGATTTTCTAATAATGACTTAACGGAAAACTCGATCGCCAATCAATCTTGGACTGGTAGCTCTTCAATTAAATCAACTAGAAAGAATTTGCAGCACGAAGAATCTGAAATATCAGACATCCAACTAAAACAACTTGAATTAGAGAAGGAAAAAGAATATAATCGAGCATTAATAGAATACTTTAATGAAAATGTTAATTTTCATTTTGATTTCAAAAAAGTGTTAAGATTCAAGCCATGTTCTTCTTCTAATATGAACAATTCGAGAATGGTTAATAAAGGTGCTCTGAATTGTTTAGATTCCTTTTATTCATTTGGTTATTACTAACTATTCATTATATTTTCAATTTATTTATTTGTATCCATCTTCTTGAGTGATTAGTCTACCTATTGCATACTTTGTTCTGTTTTTATTTTATGATTATTACTCAATACTTTCTTTTTGTCCGCTTATGTTGTTTAGATTTGTTTAGGGTTTTATTTTTTTTTCTTTTTGAAATTTCACTGGGCTCGGTGAATTTTATTCTTTATGCTTTTTTCGGTTTCTCCTTAGGTTATTTTTTTATTTATTCTTTTGTTGTTCAACTATGTGTATATAAGCATTAGGTTTTTTGGTTTCCTTGTGTGTGGGGGTATATATATGTATGTACATAACTGTTTTTTTCACTTCTGAAAAGTCTTTCTTGTTAATTTACCATAATTTTTTTGAGTTTAGAGAAACACAAATGTAATTAGATTAAAACATCTATAACTGGAGTTAATTCAGAATTCAAAATTGATCAGAAGAACGACTTCTGTATGAATATATATCACTCTCCCATATAACTTTTGAGAGTCAATAATATAGTATAATATATATATATATAGATATATATATTAACGCTACAATAAAACACAATATATGAAACCACTATCACACACAACAAATATATACAAAGTTAAGAAAAAACTTAATGACGTCAATAGATATTAACTACCAAACTCCACCATTTTGTCTGTCTTTCTTTCGTTCATTCATCCAAGCATTCTTACATTCTCTATAAGCCAAAAAATATTCTTTACAAGCTTCTATGTAATCTTCGTCATGCATGGTCATACAACGAATTGACATTTTACTGGATTCAGCACATGGATCATAAAATTGCCCAGGTAATTTAGCAATAAATCTATCCTTATGAATTCTATGTGTTGGATCATCCGGATAGAATTTTAATTTAGAAGCCCTTGAGTTAGGATCTGTCTTTGTAACAAAGCTAGTTGTTGTATCCATTTCTTGACGTCTTAATGTTTTGTTATCTAAGTATTGAAGGTCTTCATGGGAAATATCAGGTGAAATATTCACCGTTTTTGATTCTGTTTTCTGGTTGGTATTCTTGTCTGTTTCTATATTTTGAGATAACACCATGGTTTTTAGTAATATAAATAGGATGTTTTTTTTTTTTAAAGTAGTGTGGTTGGTGGGTAAGTGTTTCAAGAATATTTAACTATTTTAATGAAATGGAAAAGCGAGAAAAGAAGAACACAGCCACAACTTTTAATAATAATTTTTTTGATTTTTTTTATAAATTTCAATTTTTTAACAATAGTTTTTAACCATCCTAGAATTTTTACATAAAATCAAACTTAATTTTACCAATGACATCAGAGATAAAGAGTATCTGTAACAGATGCAAAGAGAATCCTACTGTGATTCATTCAAGAAACGATAATTTCTGTAATCAATGTTTTGTTAAATTTATAAGAGGAAAACAAAGAAAACAAATGCAAGACGAAAAATTTAAGATTAAATATAATAATTCTAAAAATAAGGACAAAAATAACAATAACAATAAAAAAGAGCAAGTTTTATTGCCGTTATCATTTGGTCCTTCATCTCTAGTTTTATTAGATATAATCATCTCATTACTAGAAGAACAATTCATGACAATTAACCAGAATAATAAAAGATCAACAAATGGCAATGGTCCTGAGCTTGGATTTAGTTTAAAAATTTTAACCATTGATTGCAGTCACTCTAATGATAAGAATGGTAACGAATCAATTATAAAAAAAATTAATAAAATTAAAATCAAATATGGTACTAATTTATTAAAAGGATTAAATATCGAATTTGTATTAATTAGATTGGATGATTATATTAAATATAACACAGATTTAATCAAAAATATTGTTTTAACCCATGATTTTGAATCACATATGAATTTACCAACAAAAACTACAACCTCATATAGTTTATCTGATATTTTAAGTCAATGTAGAGATAAATCTACTGTTGAAGAAATGATTTCGACATTAGTCACAAGAGTTATATTTCAGTATGCTAAAGTTCATCATTGTAAAACTATAATTTTTGGACATTCTATGACGAAATTAGCCATTGATATATTATCATTAACTATAAGAGGTAAAGGATCAGAAATATCCAAGAGATTAGATTTCAATAGTGTAGATGATAATGGGGATAATGATTCTGAGATCAAAATTAATATTATTTATCCCTTAAGAGATGTGCTATCATGGGAAATCCAATCCTATTTGAAGTTTAGAGATCTTGATGGTATCTTACAAGATTATAATGATAATCCTAATAATAATTCAAAAGAAAAATTACCAATTGATAGTGATATCAGATCTATAAGAAATCAAACAATTAATGAACTAGTTTTTGGTTATTTCAAAAATATTGAAGTTGAATATCCAGAAGTGATTTCAACAGTCGTTAAAATTGGATCTAAATTAACAACACCACCACCTTCTAATAAATTCACAACGAAACAAGAATGTGCTTTATGTAATAATTCTTTATACAATGATCCTAAAGAATGGCTTGAACAAATAACGGTGCATGGAGGATGGGCCTTAGAAACAGAAGAAGAAAAAAAGCTGTTTGAAAAGTATCACCAGGAAATGAGCATTTCCAAAGAAAGCAGGCATGATCAAGACACATCTGTTAAAATTCCACTCTGCTATGGATGCATTGTTAACTTGACAGGAGGTAATGATAAATTCCTATGGCCTGTCAGAGAGAGCAGCAAGGAGGAGATTCTTGCAGAGTACGTGTTGACAGACGACGACGACGACGACGAGTTGGAGGACGAAGAGGAGAGCGAGTGAAAAGATAACGACGGCCACTTGTTATTCTACTCTTTGCCCAGAATCTCTATATCCCTTTATATACAGTATAATAACGATGGCTGATATCCCTCCGTATGTATTCTAGTTGTTGGCAGTATACAACAGGTCAGTCACTACTCATTAACGTTTTTTTTTTTACTAACCACAACGACTTCAATGATAAAATATAGACAAGTTTTGAAAAAACTAATTATATGTACAGCTATGATGATCATAGCTCCAGTGGTCACATTTTTCACCGTTGACTATCTTTTCGATAGTGCCATTGTGTCCGGTGGTATCGCAGCTCTTGTTGCCAACATTGTACTAATAGGGTATATCTACGTAGCCTTCAACGAAGACCTTGGAACTGAGGACAATGAAAAGAAAAAAGATTAATACTTTTTACCTTTACTTTTATATTTTTTTGTAATATAGTTTAACTAATATAATAAATAATATTTTTTTTTTTCAATAAGAAAGTAAAAAGACGGTTATATGTATGTAAAGGAATTGTATAAACAGATAGAGATATAGATATAAACTAAACGTGATCAAACGTTAACCCTCTCCAATTCTTCTCTTCCAGCCTTGGTATATAAGAAGGCATTATAATCTCTGGCATTAGCCCAAACTTCCCAGACAATGACAGCTGGGACGGCAATGTATAAGACTTGGGATCTGAATCTTCTGAACAAGTTGAAGAAGGCCTTTTCTAAGGAACCTTTTAAAGGAGATTGAGCGTATGGAGAAACGGTGTATTGATTGATGTACTTTTGCTTTGGGGATCCCATGTGACCCCACCAACCCATATATGCGCCTGGATGACCACCCATGATGAACTAATGATATTTGATATTTGGTATAGAGTAAAAGAGAAGACAACTATTGGGAAAGTGACAAAATTTCTTATGAAGCGCAGCGCACAGCTTATTTTCCCGCCCGCTGATTGGCCCATTTAAAGAGAGAGAGAGAGAGAGACAAACATTAAGACAACGACAACAACGACAAGAAGAACGGTGGAACAGATACGACAGATAGTACAGTACAAACACCCTCCATGAATCCAACATATTCCGCTATACACTCCCATCTCAAGTCCTCAGCAACAGCTGTTTTCAAGAAACACTCCAAGGAGGCCCTTAAGAAACAGGCAGCTCTTCTCCAGTACAGACGTATGCAGCTGGCCTCTGCTGGTAAAGTGCTTTCTCCTGATGAAGCAAAAGCCTTAGAATCCTCCATTAACGACCAGTTTGTCATGAAACAAATAGATCTCGACTTGTCCATGTTCAGTCACCTCAACAAGAAAGAATCTGACTTGAACAAAGCCCAAAAACACCATCTTTCTAGTGTGCTGTTGTTCCTCCAGAGTCAAGACACTTATGTTGAACTTCTAGAAAGATACAATCCAGGTATTTCGATGAAACAGACTGATAAAATCAGAAAGACTGCAAATAGAGTTGGTTTGGAACTTCCTGAATGATTTAAATTTTCTACATATATATACTTACTTACTTTTTTGATTCTTACGTTTTACTAGCATTATATTACTAAATCAGTTTATAACTTGAAATCCACTGTGTAAATAGCCACCTTCAATTAAGTTCATACACTATACTTTTCTAACTTAAGTTAATGACGTCGAAAACACGTGTTATAGTGATTCCATCATGAATATTTTACTTATTTAGTATATTTAATATTTAACTAACGCGTGTTATTAGTGGTGGTTCTTCTTCATTGAACTGTTGTCGTAACTTTATACGATTCAGTATGAGCTCTAAAACATTGTCATTTTTCTTATGTTTTCTACTCCTTTTGGAAATCATCTTCTATCTAATAATATCTCCTTATACAAAAGTTGAAGAATCATTTAACATTCACGCAACATATGATATCATTTTCAAAGGCATCGGTTCAACAGAGTTGAAAAGTTATGATCACAATGAATTTCCTGGTGCTGTCAAACGTTCATTCTTAGCTTCATTGTTTTTATCCATTTCAATAAGGTCTTTCGTATCAAATATTTATAAACTCCTTGAGTTAAGCTTCCCTGATGATTCCACCTTTAATAAATATAAACATACCGATTTAGCAATACAAGTATTGATAAGATTTGTCTTAGGTTTGTTAAATTGGTTAACTCTAGTTAATTTAAAAAATTCCATATCAAAGGCATCAGATAAATATAAAACTAAAATAAATATTACTTACTCCAATTGGTTTATTTTCTTAAGTTGTTGTCAATTTCATTTACTTTATTATTCTTCAAGGCTATTACCAAATTTCCTTATATTACCAGTTATTAATTATGCCTTATCAATAATGATATTAGGTGATATTCCATTGGGTTTATTTATAATGTCTTTATTTGGTTCAATTTTACGAGTGGAAGTATTATTTCTTACATGTATAATATCAACAATAAGTTATTTAAATAAACAAGCAAAATTAAAATCAATAATTAAGAATGTTTTCATTGGGACATCAATTGGTCTGATAATTACATATTATGTAGATACATTCTTTTGGTCAGAACCAACATTACCTGAATTGGAATCATTTATTTTTAATATCATTCATGGTGAATCAAGCAAATGGGGAACTGAACCAATATATTCTTATTTTACTAATCATTTCAAAAAAATATTCTTAATACCAATTGTTCCTTTATTTGCTATATTTGGTTTTGGTATCGATTTAGTCAATTATAAACTTAAAACTATTCAAACAGTCACAATATCTTGCTTTATTTATATTTTATTCATGTCATTATTACCTCACAAAGAATGGAGATTTATTATTTATTCTATACCAGGTTTAACATTATCTGCTTCCACATCAATTACTTATTTTCTTTCTAAATTAAACTCGTCTTCGAATTTTTTTAAAAAATTGGTAATGTTCATAATAATTTCCTTATCATTGATTAATTTATTGATATCTTTATTATTTGGATATATTTCAAGTTTAAATTACCCAGGTGGGGAAGCAATAATGAAAATAAATGAAAGAATTTATGATCAACATCAACTTCAAACAACTTTTCCAAGTTTAACTTCAATTAATATACATATTGATGTACCAGCTTCAATGACTGGTTCTACTTTATTTACACAATTCAGAGATAAATATAACGAAACCTTAAATGTTAACTATGATAAAACTGAAGATATTAATAAATTGACAGAAAATAATTTTGAAATATGGAATTCATTTGACTACTTGATTTCTGATTATGATATTGATGGTGATTCTAATGAAATTTTAACTGATGATAAAAAGATTAATATCAATAATATAACTACCAAGAAGGAGTTATTTCATACACAATTACTTAAAGCTGATAAAGATTACGAGTGGCTAAAAATAGATGTAATCGATAAGTTTGATTCAATAGATTTTCATTATATTAAGTCAAATATGAAGTTATTACTAAATCAATATAAGATTATTAATTTGAATCTTCTTTCTAATATGATGAATCTTCCAAATTTAAAAACCGGTGATGAAAACTTTCTGTATAATAATTACCTTTTTGGAAGTTTTAATGATCTATTAGTTGAAACAACTCATAATACAATCAGAACTAAACCTTATTTATTCATATATGAAAAGGTTAAATTACAAACTTTTTAAAATGATAATATAGTACAGCATAAACTTACTTTAGGTTTTTAATAATTAGTGTGTATTAACTTTTTAGTTGTGTAGTACGAACACTAAATTCATCAGAGGGTTCTAACAAAAAAAACAAAATTACTTCATGCAAAATAAGACGAAATGAAATGCAATGATCGTGAATTCATAAAACGATGTAGTTGTAACGGTAACTCATAACTTTGAAAAATATACTATCACAGATATCATTCAACAAGTTTTCTATATCTTCCACTTCTCCAATAATATGTGAACTTTCGAAAGTATTTTCTTTTCGATTTATATACCGTCAAAAAAAAGCCAGAAATTAAAAACACAAATGGAATCGAAGAACCATTTGATCTCTCTGATTTTTTTCCATTGTTTTCATTGCTTTTAAAATTATTAATATTTTGAGACATGTTGCTACTTTGACTTTGATTTTCACTGTTTAAAGTTGTTATGGTTTCAATATAAACATCATCTCTAACGTTCTCCTCATTTATTTTCTTAATTTCAATAGGTGTATCCGGCGTCAAAAAAGCTTCTAGTTCTTCTTCTTTTCTCTTCATTTCTGCAAATTCTTCTTCCCAGCTTAGTTCTGGGGCCTGTTCTGGGAACGTCGACTTGAGAGATATAAGTTTCTGCATCAGTTCTTCAAATTGAATATTTTCATCAATTTTTTCACAGTGGCTCCAACTTATAGTTATTGGCTTAGATGGTCTATCTGCTCGGTCAGTTGCAACGCTTTCTATTATTTTAAAAGTATCCCAACCATCTAACAACTGACCAAATACAACACAATCCTCATTAAGCCATGGAGCTTCCTTGGCAGTAATAAAGAATTGAGAAGTAGCAGAGTTTGGACCCGTATTTGCCATTGACAATCGGCCTGGACGATCAAACTTAATTTCAAAGCTTTCATCGGGTAAATCTCCTGGGTAAATTCCATAAATTGAATTTCCTCCTGAACCATCCCCATGTATATAATCACCCCCTTGAATGATAAAGTCTTTTATGACTCGGTGTATTCTACTCCTTTCATATAATGTCTGACTTAACGTGTAAAAGTTTTTAACTGTTAGTGGTGCCACAGTTCCAAATAACCCTAATGTAATATAACCCAAAAGTGTTTCATTCTCTTGAAATCCAAATGAAACCAAATGGGTGGTAGGTGGGTCATCTGCTAGAGGAGCAGGAAGTGGGGACCCTTTATTTATGAATGATAACGTCCATACTACCCACAAGACAAACAAACCTCCCATTGGAGAAATTAGAAAATAAAAATTGTTACCGTTAAGTTTTCATACTTGCTTCCAGTTTTTGTTCAACACTTTGAAATCATATTATCATATTCTATCGGTTGTACAGATAAATAATCTATTGTCCGGAACAGAATCTCTCCGAAATGCAAAACTGGTCTTGACTTTTCGGGAGAACTCGGCATCTTATCACAAAAATGATAAAAACAACAACTAAAAAGTTCGTCACAGACAGGATTCGAACCTGCGCAGGCAAAGCCCACCGCCTTAGCAGGGCGGCTCCTTAACCACTCGGACACTGGGACGGCAATAACGATGTAAGGATTCGGATATTTGACTATATGAAGTATTTGATAAAGAAAAGTTCCTC
>JAJLSH010000209.1:12004-88956 GCA_030567475.1 Ambrosiozyma angophorae | reverse complement strand
AAAAAAAAAAAAAAAAAACACAGAAAAAAAAGCGTATCATGTAACGATCCTTGTACTTTAATATCGATACCGTCAATTCATACCAAAACTACGCCCAAAACTAAATTTTTGAAAAGAATGATTTGTTTTGTCTAATGCGTATTTGCAAAGAATGAAATCAAAAAGCAGCAAAGTACAAAATGCTAATAGTAATAGAAAAACCACCTGTATTGACAAAGTGATATGAACTGAAATTTTTGGATAATGAAAATTTTATAATATATTACCTTCAATTGTAATTAGCTGAATACAAATGTAGATATGTATAGATATCCAAGAAAAAAAAAAAAAAAAAAAAACGAAAATGCGTGCTACCCAGTAGACAAAAAATCAATTCAAAGGATATCATAATCATTTAATTCTAATTGTAACTTTATGTAAACCTTTGCTAAGAGTGCTATCAATATAATTTTTCAAAGTTTCATTTGATGATAAATCTGTGAAAGAACCAGTAGAATTTTTGTAACTTAATGAAATTTCATCAAACATTTGAATTGATTGTCGAGGGTCTCCAACAAAGTTGGTTAAAATACATAATTTCAAATAATCCAAAGAAGAACTAACAGGGATTTTAATCATCATGATTTCGTCACCGCAAACAATTTTACATCTAATAGTTTTTGTCTCGTCAAAATTATCAGTTTTATTTAATCGATTTGACAATGTAGAAACGACTGGAGAGTTAGGAAAATGTTCTTCTGAACCACTAAGTGTATTTGTTGAGGGAGATTTCAATATTTTTGGAGAATGAGTAGAATTAACTTTAGTTGGTGTATTATTTGCCAAATCTAAACTAGTGTGTGATGAGAAACTTGCAAATAATGGTTGCGTTGGTAAATCATCAAAGCTTGTGGCCCTTAGAGGAGGTGAAATTGTACTTGGGCGATCAAGAGCAAGATCTGAATCGGAATAATATTGTAAATTACCTTGTGATTCCATACCTGAATTTAATTCAACTGGTAAACGTTTTGGTTTGCGTAATTTTCTATTGTTAGATGATGAGGGCGGTTGGTATTTATTATCACCACAAAAAGGATTCGTTATTTTTCTTGAAATTGAACCTGGAACTGGTTTATCATGAACTGTAATAGGTTTTGGACTAGTTAATGAAGCTTTTCTCATATGTTTAACTTGATAGGTTGTAATATGAGGAGCATCTTTATTTAACTTAGGTGGATGTTGGCAAGGAGGAGTTTTTTGAAGTGGTTGTGATTGATTTGTTGAAGGGTTTGAATAATGGCCTGATTGTAGCCTTTCAACAATTTCACGGTCAGATAATTGTAAATTTTCAAGGTTTAGGAAATCATTTTTTTTAGGTCTCATCCATTCAACCAACATTTTTAAGTATTTTTGACAAAATTCAATACCAGGATTTTGATAATTAACTTCCTTCATTAATTGATTAAAATAGATTTCTAAATCAAAACACCTTCTTTTCATCTCTTTACTGATATCACCCTTACTATCTTTAGTTGGCAGTACAGATGGTAATTTAGGTAGTTTAACTTTAGCTTCGTAACAAATATCGATTAATTTAGAATGTAGTTCATAAAAATCTTTATAATAACGGCATAAATATAATGAACAAGCTTTAGATTCAGCAAAAGTTTCTATTCTATACCAAAATTCTCCTTCATAACGATGAGTAGAACAGATTCTAATATCACCATATGGGAAAGGCTTGACTTTCTTTTGTTTTGTTTGTAATGGAGAAGGCCTGACGGCGTATTGGTTAAGTAAAATTGGGTGATCTTTCAATGGAGAAGGTGAGACTTTATATAAACGATTTTCTTGAGGAGGAGGGGGTGTTGAAGGTGGTGTATGTAATTGTTGAAATGCTGGGCTTCCAGGTTTATTACCTATAAATTCATAGTTGTTAAGTGAACCAATTGAAGAATTAAAAGAAGAAATGGAATCTTTACTAGTTGCATTTGAATGATGTGCTGCACTTGATGTAGCAGATGATGATGAAAAGGAAGTTCTGGAAGGATTGTTGGATATAACTTCTAAAACTTTGACTGTATCCTTTGGTACCCAACCAGGTTCACCAATTTTATTGATATATTGAACTAAAATATAATCATTGATGGCACTCTTTTGAACCAACTTTAATATTTCACCTTCTTCCAAAGTTAGCTCTGTAGGGCTTGATTTGTTGAATCGACGAACAGCTAAAAGAAGTGTTGTTTGGCCATCATCTTTGCCTATCTGAGGAGAGGAAAGTGATCGATTAGAAGAACCATGATGGGAAATAATATTAGTGTTATTGGGTAAAGTATCCGACAATGCTCTTGCCTTGTCTGAATATGAAGGAGATTGAAATTCTGTGGAAGCATGGTTTTCCACAGGAGTCAATACTGAGTTGTGCTGAAAGTTGAAAGGTCCCGAGATATTAAGTTTCTTTAGGGATTGTTTCTTTTTGATGGACCTTATATTTGTGGAAGGTTTGTTTTGATTTTGCATTTGATTTTGAGTTATTACCATCTTGTACTGTTGGGTAATGGTATAAAAAACAAGAGAAATACTAATTAAAAAAAAAATTAAGGAAGCAAAAAAATAAAGCAAAACAAAGCAAAGTAAAGCAAAACAGAGCAAAACAGAGCTAAAACAAAAGAAGGGAGATATTATAAAAGTTTGTTTTGTTGTTGCTGAATTATCTCTCAAGGACAACAACGAACAAGGCGGCTAAGGAAATATTTGCAAGAATGTTTAAAAATGTTGCTTGTGCGCACCGTGGCGGGGTGGTGCAGCAGCAACAATTTCCTGGTTATTGTTCCCGGTGCAGCACGGGCTGAAGCTCACAAGGGCGCCGCTCTCCTCGTGCCGAAATTAGCCAGAGGTCCGCGAGATCTGTCGGGGGGGCAGAAGATAATCCATCAGATTTACACCACGACCGCCGTTTGTTTGTGGATTGTCCTCCCCCCTAAAACTAATGCGTAATCGCACCCCCAGAACTGGAAAACTGAGAAGTTATCGGAAAACAAACAACAAACAACAAATAACAAATAACAGATAACAATGTATGTGTTTCCAACTTGACGTAATGAAAATCGTTCAAGCTGTTGTCAGATCGTTGAATAATTGTACGACGGTATTTGTTTATTCAACATAATACCCCTGGCATCACTCTTACTACAATCACTGAATACTGAATACTGATAATAATCTTGCTGAGTTGTATTGTATGTATATGAAGCAACCAACAGGGTAAACAAAACCAGGGCAGCTGGTGCACGGAAGTGAAGTATAGTAATATATATTGAGTTGTTCCCCCCGTTGATCGGCATCACACGCCTTGAGTAAATTCGTGATTTTTGTGGTCGTGGATGTGGAATATAATATGTGTATATAATTTGTTTTCTAATAGTTGTGTTGAATACATTCAGTAACTATTTCTTCTTGCCCTTTCTGTAAATATTGCATAAAGATAAAAGGAAAACTTTTATTATTCAATCGAAAATAAAATATTAATGAAGAAGTAATCCAAGAACTTCAACGTGTTTTTTCAGAGTTTCCAAAATGAAGTTGAATTTCTACATTAGTAACAGCTTTTCAGTGATGTGTGTAGTGAAACCGTACATTGATGCTCGTGTCAGGTTGCAGATTCGTGTCAAGTTCGCAAAATCCACCTGACACGAGCATGAACTTTTAAGCCGATGAAACGTTTTCTGTCATTTGTAATTAAAGACATCAAAAAAAAAAAAAAAAAAAAANAAAAGAGGGTCTTAATATATATATATATATATATGAATAATATGTTTATATATGAGGTTGATTAAATCTTTGATATATATTTATTGGATTTTAATTGTACACACATCAATGAATGCAAGAAACTTTTTTTTTTGTTTTTGAAACGTCATTCGTTTTCTTCTTACCGAGATATCAAAAAATAAATGGCTTAATGTATACATTAAAATTAACTTCTTACAAAGGATATCAAGGAGTAAATAATTAACAATTTTACTGTCCAGTCTTTTCAAATGCAAAAGCCAGGTAAAAAGAACAA
This sequence comes from Ambrosiozyma angophorae, assembly GCA_030567475.1. Lineage (NCBI taxonomy): Eukaryota > Fungi > Ascomycota > Pichiomycetes > Pichiales > Pichiaceae > Ambrosiozyma > Ambrosiozyma angophorae. The sequence goes on along the minus strand of JAJLSH010000209.1, from coordinate 84,908 downwards.
GCATCCCTATCTTCACCAGTAACACCATATGTTCCATCATCTTTTCTCAATGATTCTAATAAAGGCGTTGGCAATTTTTTAAAATAATTTGGAATTTCTTTATTAAACAACTCAAAGAAATTTTTTTTATATTTTAATTCCAAATTATATTCTTCACATAAACCTCTAAATTTTTCAAATGGAACAACAAATTCAGGAACATTATCCACTGCATCAACTAAATAATAACTATAAACATTACCAAAAGGATTTGGAAATTTCCCATCTTTTGGAGGTGGTTCCGGAAACTCAACTGAATATATTGAATTACCCCATTTCTTTTCGTTTGGTCCCATTTTTTTGATTTTCCATTTAATAAAGTCTGAAGAAGGAATTGTACCAATAAATGTACCTCCAATTTTTAAAGATCTTGAAATATTTTCTAGTAACGATCTAACAGTCTTTTCTGAATTAAAAGCATAATGCATACAAAATTGCATAGTAACAGTATCAAATTCTAAATTAACTTCATCTTGGAAATTTGCAAGTAATTGAGGAACAGGTGCATTAAAGGCATCACCAGTCGCAAAAACAGCCTCAAATTGGTACCTTGATTTTTTATATCTTGTAATTGCCTCTTTAATAGATTGATCTGAAAGATCAATACCAACATATGATTTTGTCCTCACTGATTCCCATTTAGCCATATCACCACCTTTTCCACATCCTAAATCTAAAACATTACCATAAGGTTTTGCATATTTATTAATTAAAATATATTTGATACAATTATTGAATGACCTAAGTTTGTAAATCTTTGAATCAGTTCTCTTTTGTCTTCTTGCATGAAAAGCTTGTGAATTATAATGATCTCTAACCATTTCATCTTTCATTGATTGATCGATATTTTTTAAAACTGAACTTTCAATTTTTTTAGAACCATCATACATATTTTCAATTTTGCGACGTCTAGCTAAATTATCTCTTTGTTTGCTTAATTCTTTGGATTCATATGATTTTTGAAGAGATTCTTGTTGTGTTTCAAAAACCTTTTCTGGCATCCAAGATGGTTTTTCTATCTGAATCAACTTTGGCTCAAATGCTTTAGCTAAGGGTTCTTTTCCAACAATATCACTTTCAAGTGGTTGTTGAGATGCTTCTTCATTTGATCCAATTGTTGTATGTTGCCTCAATTTTTGATCTTCTTTTAATATCTTTTCAACTTCATCATCACGTCTTCTAGAAGAAGTTTTGTTAGATTTTTTCACGATTCTTTTTTTCTTAAAGTTACTGATATCATAGTAACTTGCTCTTGGTCTATCTGGAATCTTTTGTATAGTTGTATTAAGTGTATTTAAATTATTTTTACTACCATTGACTGAATCTGATTGGGAGGCATCAATAGCGATAGACTCATCCTCTTCTTCTTCCTGTAGAGATGGGCCCTTTTTCTTTCTGGAAGACATCAGGACAGATTCCTCTACATTTTCTGAGCTTGCTGGATGTTCTGACTCTGGCATAGCGATATAGTTGGTAATCAATTAAACTACAATTGTATTCCACTTTAGAGACCAACTTGTTCTACAGAAATCGACTTGTCGGCGCGTCGACCACAAGTTCTGTTACCCTGACTCGATAAGAATGTGACTTTTTGCCCTGTTACTCTGTTTACTAAGGCTAGAGTTTTAAAACCTTGTTTACTCTTCCAGTGGAACCCACTTCATTTCCCTTAGAGTCTGTTTGAAGTCGTTATATTAATATCTCCCTAAAATTTGACAACTTCTGAACTCAATTGATACCATTTATGGATATGTCAGCAAGAAGAACAAGAAGAAATCAGCCTCAGCATCGAGAACAACAAGCTTATGAAGAAGAGGATTATGAGCCTGCTTTCGAAGAAGAGGATGAAGAAGAAGATCAAGAAGAAGTTACTAGATGTATTTGTGGTGACCAAGAACTAGCAATACCGGACTCTGCTGGTTCCGAGTTTGATGATGTTAAATATGGCTTTTTCATTCAATGTGAATCATGCTCTGTTTGGCAGCATGGTTATTGTGTTGGAATAAAAGATGAAACTATTGCCCCTGAAAAATACTGGTGTGAACAATGTAAGCCTGAAAACCATCATCTCTTTGTTGATACATTTGGATATAATAGAAGTCGATATAATCCCGTGGAACCAAAAAGAGGTAAAAGAAAGAGGGCTGTTTCAACTGGTGCTAAGGCTACACATAGCCGTGCTCATTCTCGTTCACAATCTCATTCAAATGCAAATACATTAACCCCAACTAAAGATGATAAAACAAAAGTGAAGGATGAAGTTGATGAACTTAGAATTAAGAGAACAAGACACAGGGATTATGAATATGAACAACAATTGAAGCAAGCTATTGAAGAAAGCGCTAGAGAAAGTGGACTACAACCTGAAGAGGTCCCATTAACTTCTTCCGAGTCATCAAATTCTTCAAGAGAATCAAGATCATTAAGAAATAAAAATGGTAACCAGAAATCAGCCACTCCCATTAAAGATGAGGAAGCGAATGTCAAGAATGAGAATAGTCAAGAAGAAGAAGTTGATGAAGAAGTTGATGAAGATGATCAAAGTGATAAGTCCCAACAAGAGCAAATTGAAGAGGCTGATTCATATAATAATTCAACCATAATGAGCCATACCGATAATAATAATCAAAAGATAAGTCCCCCCACCACAGCTGAATCAGATAAACATCAAAGTTCTCCCGAACCTGAAAAGGTTGCAAAAGTCAAGTCTAACGAAGTTAAACAAGATGATAAGGTGGAAGTAGACTCACAAAAACTGGAAAAGCCGGGTATTTCAAATACAGAAGAATCAAAGGCTGTATCATCTCCATCAGAGACTAAACAACAAAAACCTAAACAAAGATCACGTCAAAAGAAGCAACAACAGCAAGAAATTATTATCACAGAGACTTCGGCCGTCAATGAAACTGCCACAGAAGCTGAACCTGAAACAGATGGTGCGGAAGTTACGGATTCTAAGACCAGTGTAAATTCAAGTCCAACGAAGAAACGTGGTGCTAACACAAATGCTAATGGAAGGCATACAAGAGAGAAGAAAGAAGGCCCTAAGAATGAAAAGTTAGATGAAAATAAACCTTTTAGACCAAATTTACCACATTCTAGAATTAATCTTAATGAAATGAGACGAAGAATTTTTTCAATTATGGAATTTATATCAAATATTCAAATTGAATTATCAAACGAAGAAGAATTTAAAAATAATTTATTGAGATTTGATACAAGTGTTGGTGATGGAAGTGAAGATAAAGAGATTACAAGTCTACAGAAGTCTTTATTAAATAACTATAATGAATCTGTTGTTCAATTAGATGTTTTGACAAAGAAATTAAATGAGTGGGAAGAAAAGTATCATTAAAAAAGATTAAGTTTGCAATACTTCCTTATCTTGGTGCTGTTTCTAATTTTCTCATCTCGTTTTATCGTGTATATTTTAGTTGCTATAGTTTATTCAATTTTTTTCTTTATTTTTGTTGTTGTTGGCTGTGTTATGTATATTATTCCTTTCAGTGATCAAGGATGTTATGATATTTTTAATGATCACTTACGTATATGAATTAATAAAAGTCAATTACCCTTTTACAAAAAAAGAAGGAACATAAAAAAATTTTGACATTAAATTTAATCTATAAATCATAAGAATTGTAAATAAAAAAAAAAGAATAACAACAAACTATATTCTTCTGATAGTTGAGCCACCCCAATTTGAACCAACATCACTTAGATTTTCAATGAACTTCTTTGAATTAACCATATGAGTACCACCAATTGTAATTCTTAAACCAGGGTTTAATTTATTAACTTCAGAAATTAGTCTTGCTTCTTCGTATGTTAATCCACCAACAAAGAAAACGACGATTTCTTGTGGGGAAATTTTATCATCTGTTATACCAAGGTCATGTAATTCATTTCTTGATTGCTGTTGTTGTTGCTGCTGTTGTTGTTGTTTGAGAATAGGGAAAGATTTTGGATTTAATTTATTTTTTGTTGCTTTTATTAAAATACTTTGTAACCTTGGTATATGTTGCATATAAATATTGTTTGAATCTCCATGCTTATTAAATATTAAACCATTACTGATTAAATTTGAAGAATTTGTAACTTTTTCGAAAATTGAACCATTTTCATCATTTGACATTCTTTTTTTAAATCCACTATAATTTAATAATATATTAACAAATTGTAAATAATCATATTTTAGTTTTTGAAGTTGTTGTAACTCTTTCAATAATCTTTTAATTTGATTATTTTGAAAATTTTCATATTTTAATGCATACAAACAAATTAACTTTAACTTTAATTCTTGTGGAATTGATTCTAAAATTTCATTCTTATCATTTTTTTTTTTATCAAATAATAATTCTTCTAATTCTTTTAAATGTTGTGAATGTTGTGAATTATCTTGAATTGAAGCAACTGATTGTTCGAATTCTCCAATATCCCACATTCTTGATTTTGAAATTTGTCTATCAATTTCAGTTGATAATAGCATATGTTTTGATAAATTTAATGAAATCTTTTTAAATTCGGGATAATTTTCTAAAAAATATTTCATATCTTGAATTGTATTAATATTTGAATTTGTTTTAGTTTTTTCTTTATATAGATTAACAAATTTTTTTAGTTCATCAGATAATTCACCAAAATTTAAATACATTGAATCTTTAAAAAAGGAATCCTGAGTTTCATTTAAAACAACTGTTTTTAATTCATCTGAAACATTTGATAAATTTGATAAATCGCATGTATTATTTTTGATACCAATAATTTCATGAATCATAGATTGATAAGTCCAAGGAAATAATAATGGAGTAATTGGATCATTTTTTCTATCTAAGATTAATAACAATGGAGGTAAATCTTTATTTGTAAATGATTGATCAAATAATTGATTATTTGAATTTAATTCATAATTAATTGAACTTGCCAATTTTGAGCACATATTTGAATTACTTTCATATCTAATGGTTGGCTTATATTTCAAAGATAGTAATAAGGACATTAAACTATCAGTTGAAGTTTTTAAAGCTTCTGAATCCCAAGTGTCAATTGCTTCAAACCCAAATGGATTTTCGATATTAATTGGGGTGAAAACAGATTTATTAATTATATAATAATCAATGAAAACTTCAGAAACAGATTGAACCATTTCAAAGTCATCCGATTCAGCCAATCTCTCTAATCTTGGATTTGAAATAATATTATTAAAATATAATTCATAATTTAAATAATTGGGATTATTAATTTCTATTGATAAGTTTGAAATTGTTATATCAGTAGGTTTTAAAAAACAAATACATTTTAAATTTCGTAACTTATCTCTATTATGATTTTCCAATCTATCTATAAGATAAATTTCATTCTTTAATAGTTCAGATTGAGTTGTAAACATGGATATAATTGAAGATGTGCTGTTATCAAGTAAAAGAACCCGGATTTCTTTATTATCCGAGTTTCGGGACAAGATACGATTCAAATAGGTATGAGAGACCTTATAAAGGTCTATATCGGTTGAGACATTTGTCTTTGAAGACATTACGTGAACGTGTATAATATATATATGTAGATGTTTAGGAAAAAAGTAACGTATACAGAGGCAAAAAGGGCAACAAGTTCATTCCATTCAAAGTCTATAGAAGAGAACGCGGTCTGGTTGAGCGCATGGAAACAGAATCCTCATTGTCGGAATTGATGGGTTCAGTGTCCAACTGGTCATAATCAGTTGCCAATTTCTGTAGTCGGAGGTCGATGTGGTGAAGTAAGTGATGGGCAAAGTATCTAGGTTCGAAGTTAGGGAAGGCGAAGGGAGAGTCATCGGACAGCCAGAAAGCGACTGGGTCTTTGGCATAGTCGGTGTTTTGAACTAGGGTCAAGAACCTGTTCCATTCATCGAAGGAGTATCTGTGGTCCTTATCTACTTCCGACAGCAACATAGCCTTCTCTAGCTCGATGACCAGCACCTGGATCTCACTCAAGTTCTGAAGTATGAAGTCGCCTTTCTTCTGGAACCTGGTTTGTAAGGTCTGTTGTATTATGGGGGATTTAAGTTGACTGCAGTTGAAGTCTTGATCTGTCTCATGGAAGACATTCAAAATAAACTCTCTTCTTCTTTTGATTAGTTCTTTTGGGACATCGTCGATTATTCTACCTTCTTTATGGTAACTAGCCAAGTTATATTTAACCAAATTCGATTTGGTGATATGATCGTTGTTCAAGAAACTTAAATCATTAATCTTATCAGTTGCAATGATAGCATGAGCAATATTCTCTAAAGGGTCTGGTGTAATTTCTAATAGTCTACTTAATGCTCCATATTCTTCAATCTTTCTTTCATAATCGTCACTCATATTTTTCAATAATTCTGCTCTATTGTCATTAAAAGCAGCTAATCTTCTTTCATCTTCATTCAATTTTTCTTTTTTTAATATTTTTATTGGTAAATCAAATATTCCATGATAATTCCAATTTTCCATTAATTCATTTAATTTATCGACAACACCTGTATACGATTTAATACTTGTAATTGCTAGATATGCAATATCAACTAATGAAGATATCAGCATGGTCATAACTGGAACTGCACATAATGCCCAAATACAAAAAAATGCTTCACCTCCAGCAGTTTCAGGTTCTTCTTTACCATCACCTAAAGTGAGTAAACATTCAAAACATATATAAACACAAGAACTATAATTCCAACCAGATTCAAATAAATAAAATACTAAAGCACCTATTAATAAAGTGATTAGAAAACAAATCAAGATACAAAATAATACAAATAATTTTTGAATTAATAAAGCATTATTTGTTGCTCGTTTAATAGAATTGAATGTGTCTTTTGAAGTAACTGGACTATCATTATTATTGAAGTTATTATATTTTTCACTTATTTTAGTTCTTTGAAATTTTTTTGATGATTGTAAATTAACTTGGTCCAATTCAATTCTTTTAATTTTTCTAATTTTATTAATTCTATTCCAATATAAAGTTGATTGAGAAAATCCAATAACCATTTCATTAATCGTATAAGCAACAACACCAAAGGAAATTAAAGCAACAATAATCCAAATTAATGATAAAGTTCTTGCTCCACTTCTAGCAGGAACATATTGTTGAGCACCAATTGTAACTATATTATTAATCGAATAATACATTGCTTTGCCAAAAGTTATTCCAAAAACTTGTGAAGTGGAAGTTGCTCCAATTAATAACCAAAAGGACATAAATCCACATTGAGTGATTAATGATCTTTGAACATCATCAACGTTAAAAACAGGTTTAAATTTGTTCAATCTAAAACCTAAATCATTAAAAAATAATAAAATAAAATTAGTAAAATGCATTATAACTCCAAAAATTGCAAACCAAAATCCATATGATAAAGAATATTTTAAATATAATTCATTCTTTAGATAATTAACATGAAAGACAATAATTGCTGCTGTCATTAGAAAGCATGCAATTGCCCAACCAGAAATTGAAACTATTTGTGAAAAATTATATCTAATTTGTTTTCTAAAATTTAATAATAATGATAAATTTGATAAACCTGCAAATAATAAAGAAATTCCATTGATAGCATATAACCAATTATCGTCTTTAATCAACTTTCCCGTAAATTTATCATGTTTCCAAGTACAAACAATTGAACAAACAGACATAACCAAAGATAATGGACCAGTACAAGCAGCAAATAATGGGAAGTATGAATCAATAATAAACCAAACTGCAAAATATCTATCACCTGGTTTAATATTTAAATTCTTAACACCCCAAACAGAGGTATTTAAAACAGCTTCAATATAAGTTTGTAAATCTTTTTGAGTTTCTGGGATCAAAATTTCAGGTAATGGTATTACCTTTGGAGTATTATTTAAATCTTCTAAATTTCTACCATGTTCTTGTTCTTGCCTTTGTCGTTCATTATAATGACCTTCTTGAATGGTACTCTTCGTAAGATATGTATCACCAACTATATTTGAAGCAATTCTTTTTTTCAAATTAGATAAGGATTGATTATTATTATATTGTTGTAAAGTTGAAGATTTTGCTGCTCTTCTTTCTCGAAGTAATTTTTTCAATGATTGTTCTTCTTTTCTAGGATTCTTTGGTCTTGGCATATATGAATAATATAAATAATAGTTATATGAGCATATCAGTTGAATATAAAGATTAAAAATAAAATGATAAGCAGCAAGATGTATGAAATTACGAACTTAATAAATTGTAAATATTATTATAGCAGCCAGCCATGATATGATGCATTTAAACTAACAATAACAGTTTTTTGGAGGCCGAACAGCGATATATCCGAAAAACGCCACACGACTTTAATCCCTAACTATCCCTAAATCCTAACCCCTAACACCGACACAATTTACGGAGATAGCAAAACTAAGCCTTTTCTTTTTTGCTTGTTTTTTCCCGTTTTTCCAGAAAGTTCGAAACATCCGGTGCTGCGGGTGACGTCAACTTGTGGCGCAGCGTTCTCGGTCTCTATTAACTGAATTTACTCTATAGTTCAATGGCTCAATAGCCCCCCCTTATGCGCCACGGGCTCGTCACTGCGCCCATTTTGCTTAATAATCCTGTTTCACACTCTGACAGGTCAACAACCTCAAGATGCCAACAAAACAACAGTTCCCTCTTCTTCTTCTTCTTTCCTTCCTTCAATATCCCCCTAGGCCTATTCATTGCCTTACCAACACCTCACAACCACTACTTTACAACCCACTACTACTCCGTCAACTCTCAATCTCCACTTACCTTCAGTTCCCCTCCGTTCCCTTATCCCCTATCTCCCACTCACCCACACAGTTTTAAATTAAATTGACTCATATCTTTTTTTCTGGTACCAACAACAAACCAACCCCCGATATTATGATTTCAACTTTAAAACGTACTCTAACAGACGTTATGGAAGACGAACTATACTATAATACCCAAACTCCTATTCCTCATTCCCTTCCTCATGCCCATTCTCATTCCCAACAGCAATTACAGCAACAACGTCCACAAAGTCAAAATTCTACAAACTTGGATTTAAATCAGTATCTTTATTTAAACGGTTCTCAAGAATCTATCTATCATGCTGTAGAGAATGCTATTGATGGTACAAATGACAATAGTACCCATATTACTCCTCCTGCAGCTTCTAATCAACATTCCGAAGATATTTATAACTCGTATGGAAACGCTTCGTTATATGCGAACTCGGTTTTTCCAGACGAATTGTATGCGAACAACTACACTCGCTACAACAATAACAATAATAATACAAACAACAACAATAATAATAACAACTCAGATAGATCAAATAGTATGGAATCAAATATTGGTTATAACATTGATAATCCAAAACAATTTGAAGAAGAGGATGAAGTGTTTGTCGTTCCGCAGGATGCTTACTATTATGGCGGGCATGATTCTCAAGCTTTCTTTCCAGAATTGGTTCAGTTCAATTTATCAAAACCCTTGAAGTCTACAAATGAACTGGATATTTTTGAACCTGCTTTCTATATTGAAGATGAAGGTTTTTCTGATGATGATGATGACGAGGATGATGACCCAACAAAATTAGATGATATGGAAATGGATTTAGATGAAATAAGTTCAGTCTCTTCATTTGGTGGTGATCCTGATGAAGAGGATTATTTTAATAAAGATGTTGGTAATAAAACATCACCTGATAATCTATTTTCAAATTCAAGTGTAAATAGAACTATTGATCCAAGACTGGTATTTCAAACAGATGCTTCCATAAATAATTATAATCAAAGGCCAAATATGATGATGCCAAAAACTGAAAACTTATATGTTTCACCAAATGATTCCAGTATGGAAGATGATAATGATAATGATGCTATTTCAGAGGAAGAAGAAGATGATGATGATGACGACGACGACGACGATGATGATGATGATGATGATGATGACTTATATACCCCTGCATTCGAACAAAGAAGGGAATCTATTTTAGAAAGACAAAGACCAACATTATCAGTCAATAAAAAGCCTACTGTTGCTGAAGCTCATTCGCCTGTCTTACGTAGATTGAAGAGTCCCCCACAAAAACAACAGCAAGAACAACAACCACAAAGATCTTTAAAAGAAAAAGAACTGGAAGAAACTCTAGATGAATCTCAAGAAGGTGCTGGCTCTGAAGATGATCATGTTTGTTTGATTGTTAATATTAAAACTGGTTTACCATGTAATAAAAGGTTTTCAAGACCTTACGATCTAATAAGACATCAAAATACCATTCATGCTCCAAAGCGTTCTTATTATAGATGTATGTTTTGTGAAGACGATTTAAGAAGAAAAAATAATTTAGAAGCCAATAATAAAATTGTTATTGATACCAACTATAGACAGTCAAATGAGTCTTTAGAAAATTCAAATTCAAATAATGCTAATTCACATAATGCGAAAAAGTTGAAAAGTTGTTCAGCTGATTTAAGGAATGGCGAATTCTTAAGTTCAAAAACTTTTTCAAGATGTGATGCTTTAACTAGACATTTAAGATTTAGACATGGCTTGAATAATAAACAAGTTAGTGATGCTATGGATTTCGCTAAAAAGCATGTTGAGTTTTATGAAAATTAGGTTACGGTTACTCTCTAAACTACCTTCACTTGTGATTCCAGGTTTTCTTTTTCTTTGCAATGTTTGCTTGTTTTTAAAGAACATGTCCTCTGCTTTCAACGTGTGTCCACTTTCTACCTTTGTTGCTACTTTCCCCATCCACACTTACATACATCAGTCGTTTCTCACTAATAACTAATCCTTTTCTTGCACTCTTCTTTTTTATTAAATTTATGATAAATATGCTTGCTTTTTTTCCTCCCGTGTTTGCCGTGTTTCTTTAACTTATAAATAGTTTTTTACGTTCTCCATTTTTTCGTTGTCGTTTTTTTTTTTTAATTTTTTTAGCATTATCTTTTTTCTTGTTCTCCTAACTCCTCATTTCAATATCACTTTTTACTACACTTTATTGATTCCCTTTGTTTCCGTGATCTCTTTTCTTTAACTTTTTTTTTTTTTTTTTNGTAACAAATAGAAAAGAAAAACTAAAAAAAAAAAAAAATAAACAAGAATTTTTTCAGAAAGAAATAAACCATCAGAGAATTATTCATATAAGATTTTATATTCATTTGGTTAATTTATTATTATAACATATGACTTCTCTGGGTTTTTTTATGGTATTTGCAGCACTCTCATAACTTTGTTTCCTTATACACCGATGGTTCAACCTTCTTATTCTTTTACTTATTTTTTTAGTGTTTAAATTTTTTAAGTTGTTACACTTTTTTACTAAATTTGTTTTATTTTTTGAATTAATTTACATTAATTTGATGAGATTAATTAAGTATTTTAATCACCTCTCTCTTCCTCTCTGTTGTTATGTCTATTAATATAGATTAATAGTCTGTTCATTCACCTTTGTTTATATAATTATTAATTTAATTTAAATTATTTTATTTTTTTTTTTCCATTGACCCTTGTCTTTATTATTATTACTTTGCCCCCACATTAACCTGTTTAGGTTAAGGCCATGATATCTAGATTTGTATATAGTACTTTTTTTGTTCTCCTAACTACAATAACTTGGTAAAATTATATAGTTTGTAAATAGAATAATTTTAATATCCCTTAGAAATTGAATAACTAGGTGTTATACTATAATGAAACTCATAAAGAATTAAAAAAAAAAAAAAAAAAAAAAANAAAAGTAAAGCAGAAAAAGACAAATCAAAGCAAATAAATAATATGGAATAATTACATAGGATAACTATTTGGTTCATTTTCGATGGTGAACCCTTGTAGTTCTTGCTCTTTTGCTTTTTGCTCTAAATAAGGTAATAAAACATCTTTGAAAGTTGTAAATCCTCTATATTCTTGAACAGATTCTTCCCATGATAAAATTCCATCCAATAATCTTCTTGGAACATAAGGTTCTTTACACATTTCAACAACAGGTAAAAAATATGTTCTGACAGTGAAAACGGTTTTACCAGTGATTGGTAATCTTCTAACAGATTGTCTTTCTGATCTAAAATAAATTTTATTAATATCCTTTGCTGCATCAGCTGTATACCATCCAATTTTTTCAGAATCTTCTGATCCAATTGAGTATGACCAACCTAAATCATCATCAGTTTGAATAAAATAGTTATTTCTAACGACTGGTTTATCACATGTTTGTCTAATGAAAAACTTTTCCATACCACTTTTTAATTTTTCATTATATTTTGGAACATCTCCACTTGTATGAATTGATGATAATGGTAAATTGATTTTATCTTTTAATCTCCAAAATCCAGCTAACATAATAGAACCTCCTTTTAAAATATATTCACCGTTTGAATTCTCAACCATTATAGCTAAATCATCCTGTGTCATTAATGAAGCCATTAACATTGGATCTTTTTTAAATTCATTTGGTTTTAAATTAACAAATTCAAAAATTTCTCCAGTTTGTAAATTATTAATTCCTTTTTTGGTTTTTTGAAATAAAGTTGGATATCTAATCGGTAAATATTCCCTTAATTCCAACAAAAATTCAATTGCTCCATCCCATGCTTCCGGTAGCGTACCATATAATTCATTACCTTTTTCTTCGATCCTTTGTAGTTTTCTATTATGAAATTTCATCCATTCATTATCAAATTCAAACCAAGAAGACCAATCCATTGATCTAATACCCATAGTAATATAATATTGATGTTTAAATGCTCTATATGGCATTGGTCTTGTTTGAGTAATTGACCAATTTTTGAATTCTGAAAATTTTGGATAGTTAAAATTTTCTGGTGTCCATTCACCATATTTTCTATTCTTATTATTTGACTTGAATGGGGATATTGGTTTTGAATATTTTTTTAAATATGAATTATTCTTGTATCTTAATGTTTCGAAATCATTTAAATTCGAAAAAAAATAGTTTTTAATTATTAAACAAATTAATATTATTGTCGTTATTATTAAAAGTTCAAATTTAAATTGTCTAATAAATCCTTTATTGTTAATAATCGTTGATTCAATTACTTTGTTGGATGAATCAATTGATTCTTCAGAGATAATGGCCATCTTTTCCTAGTTTGTAGATTATTTTAAGTGTAAGTGATAAATAAATAAAACAAAAAAAGAAAACAAATATCGTTTTATATACAGATGTTAATATGATAAAAATTTAGTAAAACATGATTTTAATATATATGAGAGTTAATTACGATCAGATGGTGGCAACTTGCTCGATTGACAGGCAAAAAGATAACAGAATCATATTTCCTATTTTGGACAGCGAACCCGGTACGTCAAGTGCGCGTACTCTCGGGTTTCTTAGAGTACTGACTGATGTGGTCAAGTTTCACGAAAAGAGAAAGTAAATCATAATTCATCGTAGTCAAATAATCTCACATTATATTTATCCACTTTTATTTTTAATGACTTTCCATCATCGGTGGACTCCATTCCTTTATTTGGTGGCTTGTCTTTATAATTGTTATTACCCCCTTTTCTGCTATTACCTTTTGTATCATCATTATCTTTACTCTTTGGTTTTGAATGTATTCTCTTACTTTTTGGTTTCCACCCAAGTAATTCAAACCATTTTGTAAACTCATGAGGTTCTGCATTTGGATCCCTTTTACTTAAATGATCATGAAAAAAATAGGAATAAATTTTATGAGCTTCCTCAAATTCTTCATTTGATAATGATTCCTTAATCAAAATCGAGTATATATGTTCCGTTATTCTAATATCTCTGTCAACAGTTTTAAATTTCTCAAGCTCCTGAGCTGCTCTAATTAAACTATCTTTTGCGATAATGGTTAAATATGCAGTAACTATAGTAGATTTTGTATTTTGTGACATACAAGTTGTATCTTTTGCAAAATCTATATTCTTTGTAAAATGTAAACAGAATTCTGGGTATTTTTCAAAAATATCCATTAAAATGAAGCAACATTGAGAACTAGGGTATAATCCAATATTTTCTCTATTTGATAGAATTTCAATAATATTATCAACTAAGAATTTTATATCATCTCTCTTAAATTGATCAGGATTAGCTAAAATGTATTTATAAAATGGCATTAGGCTGTTAGTTATCAAGGTAGTTTCTTGATAAGCATCAAGATCAATCTGGAAAAATTCATTATCTTTATTGGTCAATAAATTTGTATCAATTTTAAATACTTTTGCAAGGCCTGATTTTCCAATGAATAGCTTAAATGAATGATCTAATAAACAATTAACACCTAAGACAGTCTGTGCTATAGGTAAATCAATTGGCTTCTCAGATTTAAAAACTTCTGCAAATAATCTCCACGTAAACATCGTTCTGGCAATAGTTGGAAATGAGCGAAACCCAATCGAATTTAAAACAGTTGACAGTCTACTACAAAGTAGTTTCACATTATCTAAATAATTTTCAGAGTTATAATCTTCCATCTCAAAAATTTGAGCACTTGTATAATCATGACTAGTAGGCTTTCTATACTTCAAAATATAATAATCATCAAATTTAGAAGGATTAATTGACTTGATTATTTTATAATAATCCGGAACCTGGTCATTTTCTCGAGATACATGAACTTGACAAATCATTAAGAATTCAAGATCATAATCTTTAATAAAATTATACCCTTTATCAGAAAATGGAGTATAATATTCTGAGATGTCTTTACATTCTTCGCCTCTGATAACAGTTAGTAAATTCTTCAAGTACGATTCATTTCGTGGTTTTTGATTTTTATCAAATGAATTTCTATAAATAATTGCATCTACCATTGCATAACCAAATGATTTTGTGAACGGGAAATGAATGCCATTTTCAACTAAAACTGCGATCTGTCTAATCATTTTATTTGTTCCAATTAAATTCGACAAAAATATTTCAAATTTTGGAGAATATTCAGAATTATTCAAATCTAAAATATCACCATTTTTTTCTACTCTTTCTTTCAATTCTAAAACTTTATTATATGAAATTCTTGAAGTAAGTATAGCATTGTCCAAAAATTCATGTATTAATTCATTACTACTTTCTTTGAGAACCGGAGCCATTTCTTTTTTCAGTTGACTGCTTAAATATTTTGAAATGAATCCTTCACCTTTTAAGGAATCAACCAAAAATTCAGCCGATTTAACATCTTTATTTAGTTTATTATTCTTTTGATATTTAACTGCTGTATATAATACTACCCTTGAAAATAAATTTCTATCCATATTAATATTTATCAGTGATCTAGGTATAGTACCTATATCTAATTCTATAGGAAGTTCATGGTCAATATCAAATTTTTCAACATGATTATACAATGTAGGTAAAAATATAGCAAGGTAAGTCAAAAGTTTCTTAAGTTCAATTTCTTCAGCCATAAAACGTTTAATTATAAAATCATGAAAATATCCAACTGCATATTCCGGTAAAGCATTAAATCCATAATTACTTGAAATTGAAGTAAATGTGTTTGTTATACTAGTTATGAATTCATCCATGGACTTTGATTCATGTTCAATATTTTTTAGTTCCGGAAATACACTAGTATTAATTGTCTCTATATCTGCTAAAAGTTCTTTACCATTTAGAGTTTTGAAAGTAGAGGCTTTAAAAGATTGAAGATGCAAAGGTAAAGTTTCTACACGCTCTAAACCATCTAATTTACTAGCTGGGTGTATAAATAATTGTAAGAAACTTTTTGGAAATGAAACATTTAACTTTTGTAACGAATACTTTTCTAGTTCAATACCAATAAGTTGATAATCAACACCTTTAGAATCAATCATTTTCATAACATGCTTTATATCATTCATTTGTATATCAACGACTACTTTTGCTTGAGCGATTGAGTTAAATAACTGTGCCCATTTTGTGGGATCTTCCGCTAATAATATTTGTTTAAAGGTTTTAGTTGACAAAAACATTCTGTGAGTATTTCTATTTTCAATTACCATATTTAAATATTTATGGACAGCCGGCAACCCTGAAACTTGAAAGAGAAGGTTAATGTAAGGGTCTTCAAATTTTGAAAATTCTACAGTTGGCAATATATTTCGTAAATTCAATATATTACTTCTTTGAGTTCCAACCTTTGAAGTTTGTAAAACCAAAGAAATTGTATCATATATTGGAAGGATGGTCCTCTGATAAGATAAGATATTTGAATTAAGAATTTTCAGTTTAGAATAGTTTGGTATAGTTTCAATGATTGCAGGAACCTGGGTTAAAGATAGATTAGCATAATCTAATTTGAATTTCTTCAAAAGAAATTTTTTATTGTTTGGTTTCAAAATATTTTGAGGAGCTTTATCAGAGAAAGAGCACAAATTAATATAATCTCTACCAAATTTTGATATAAATAATTGTGCATAAAAAACAGCTTGTTCAGGTCGACTTTCTAGTAACTTATTAATAACAAAATTATGAACTTCATATCTCAGGAATCTAGGTATATCAACATCTTTCAAACTATATTTATCAATAATATCATTCATAAGAAAATCATCAATCTTGTTTGGATCAAATCTTGATCCAATTCTTTTTAACTTTAAATCTAATAATAAACTTAAGATTGAATCAAACCCAGGTGTTGATTTTAATAAATTTAGATATTTAGTATATAATTCATTATCTTTAAGTAATAATATATAATTTATTAATTGGCCAGGTGTACTAAAAGTTGGTAACCTATCTTTATTCTGACGTTCTAGTTTCTTTGAAGCGTTTACAAATTCAACATTAGGAATTTGGTATAGGGTTTTCGAGTGCAAAAATCTTGCCGATCGAAGTTTTAAGACATTGGAGCATATTAAATGAGGGTGCTTGGAATGCAATACCCGTAACATGTATAATATAATGGAAACGAAAACTATTGCCCTTATTCAAAGAAGATTTAGAGTAAAAAGAAGCTCTAAATTTTGACGATAATTCATGGGGCGCGTGTTGTGGCTGGGTAGAAAATGTAGATGTGGCGCACCAAACTTTGAGGCGTCTGACGCGTTGAACTTTATCACGTTTTGTTTTGCTGTTTTAGTGCGGCAGCGTGTAAAGTCAATGGCCTGTAAGGAAATTGTTTAGAGAATTTCGAACCATTATTTGTTTTCTTTCTTAAACAATACACTAAATAATTGGCAACTACCGAGATGGGTGGATTCTTTTCGAAAATGTTTGGACCAAAAAGCAGGGAGATGAGAATGCTTATGTTAGGTTTAGACAATGCAGGTAAAACTAGTATGTTTTTATTTACAATTTTCCACAGAGATGGTTATCCTTAAAAAATAATCTCGATTTACTAACTAAGTACTTTAACTAACTACATTCTAGCCATCCTATACAAATTGAAACTAGGTAAGGCCGAAAAAACCGTTCCAACTGTTGGTTTTAATGTTGAAACAATTAAATATAAAAATTTGATAATGAATACCTGGGATGTTGGTGGACAAGAAAGAATTAGAGCCTTATGGAGACATTATTTTACGGGCACAGATGCATTGATTTTTGTTATCGATTCGGCCGATAAGGACAGAATTCAAAGTGCTAAAAAAGAGCTAGATAGAGTCATTAATGATAAAGAATTAAAAGGCTGTTTATTGGCTGTCTTAGCAAATAAACAAGATTTAGAAGGTTGTTTAAAACCAAAAGATATAATTCAAGAATTGGAACTGGAAAGTATTACCGATCATAAATGGTGTGTTATTCCAACTATTGCGATTAATGGTACTGGCTTAACCGAAGTTTTAAGTTGGATAACAGCAACATTACCGAAATAAACTAATTGACACATAACTTAAATTGAATCAAATTAGATAAATGGAACTTTTTTTATTGTTAGTTGTTCTCTTCACATCTTACTAAATTGTTTTAACGCTTTCTCTACTTTTTTTTTTGCATATATCTTGAGACCATTCATTTGTATTGCATACTTTATATATTGATCCATTCTAATTTACTTTTTAATAGCTTTATTTGTTTTGTTTTTATTTTTTCTTCCCTATTACTCCTTCCTTTCTTTTTGTTTGATTTTGTCGTTTGTTTAATTGTTTCATATATCATTTTGGATTTATATTACTTAGTGATATTAACGGCGTTTTAATTCCTCCTTTATAGTAATTACATATCCTCATTAAGTCTTTACAGTCCATTGTACTTACTTCTAGAGTTATTGTTTCACTTTACTTTATTATTAAAACATAAACTTCATAACTTATATATATAAACGAAAGCAAAAACAAAACAAGAAGCACAATTAGCAAACTAGAAGCATACAAAACACGTTTTAAAAATCTTCTAAACTAAACAGTTAAAGTAGCGATAGTACCGTCAGCATTACCAATATAGGCTTTCTTGGCAATGTTAGCAAATAAACCAGTTTCAACAATACCAACCATTAATTTAATTTTTTCATGTAATTCTTGAACTTTTGAGGCTTCAAGTTCGCCAAAATCACAATCAATAATAAAATTACCATTATCGGTAACGACAGGGCCGGCTTTAGCAGAACCGCCAGATCTAACTGTTGGCTTACCGCCTAATTCAATTAATTGTTTGGAAATTTTGTTATAAGCATTTGGAATAACTTCTAAAGGAACACCTGCTTTCCATGACTTACCTAATATACCGGTATTTTTTCTATAATCTGCAACTAAAATAAATATATCTGAAGAATCAGCGATTAGCTTTTCTTGTAACAAACAAGCTCCGCCACCTTTAATACAATTCAATTGAGAATCAATTTCGTCTGCACCATCAAATGCAATATCAATTTTATCTTTAATTTGTTCTAAAGAACCTAAATTTAAGCCATTTTCAATGATTAATTGTTTTGATTGAAAACCAGTTGGTATACAGGTGTACTTTGATTTATCTTTTAATTGACCAATTCTTTCAGCAACATAAACAACTGTTGAACCAGAACCAATACCAATAACTTTATGGTTTGGCTTTAAGTTTTCATCGACAGCAGCATATGCAGATAACTTTTTGGATTGTTTGATAAGATCAGACATCTTAGATTTGGACAAAGAAGTGAAAGAACGTGGAATAATATTAAACTTTGATAGCATAAACTAAGCTCCGGCCGGTTTAGCGTACAACATCTGGGGTATTCTTCTCCAATAACTAAAATTAAAAAAAAGATAACTCACGTGCCGAATAAATCTATGAATTCAGTTAATTTAGCGGAAATAAAAAAAAAGTTCAATATGTCATGTGATCCTAAAGCGCACTTATGACACGTGACTGGTAAAACCCTGAATAACCCTCAATGTGACTTTTTTTGCGCGTACAGCTTCAAATTTATCAAAATAATTCACTTTCCAATATAGGCATTCAACATAGTTAATCAAAGTCAAAGAGGCTAACCTTACAACAACAACAACAACATATACATCATGTCTGCCGCTTCCAAGGTTCTATCTACTTCTCCATCTGAATTAGATTTACAAATCGCTCAAGCTTTCATTGATTTAGAAACTTCATCTCCTGTTCTTAAGGCTGATTTAAGACCTTTACAATTTAAATCAACCAAGGAAATCGAAGTTTCGGGTAACAAGAAGACTATTGTCATCTTTGTCCCAGTTCCATTATTAGCTGGTTTCCAAAAAGTTCACATTAACTTAACCAGAGAATTAGAAAAGAAATTTTCAGACAGACACTTTGTTTTCTTAGCTGAAAGAAGAATCTTACCAAAGCCAGCTAGAATTTCTAGAGTTGGTCAAAAGAGACCAAGATCTAGAACTTTGACTTCTGTCCACAGTAAGATCTTAGAAGATTTAGTCTTCCCAACTGAAATTGTTGGTAAGAGAGTTAGATACTTAGTTGGTGGTAATAAAATTGCTAAAATCTTATTAGATTCCAAGGATACCACCACCGTTAAATCAAACTTAGATTCTTACCAATCAGTTTACCAGAAATTAACTGGTAAGGAAGTTGTCTTTGAAATTGCTTCTGAAACTTTATAAATGTAGGTATATTTTAATTAATTCTTTTCAATGTCATATGTTTAATAGTTCATAAATAAAATTTCCCCCTCTCATCCCCGTTTTACTTTAGATAAGCAAGGTCAAAGAACTCTTTATTATGTAGTTTAATAGAACGATTTATGTAGTTTAATAAATTTGATTGAAGTATACACATTGATGCAAAAAACGTGCGCTTTCATAATCAATCTCGTTTAAACTCGACTTGTATCAAAATTTGTACAATTCTAATAACATTTCACACAACAAACTTCCATCTTTTATCAATGCCAGAGATAAAGCCCGATCCATTAACACCACCAACTAAATTTGCGAAAGTTCAATCAACTTTATATAGAGGGTCATATCCACGCCCAATTAATTATAGATTTTTAAAAAGACTTCAACTTAAAACAATAATTGGTATAATACCAACACCAATATCATTAACTACTGATAAAGAACTATACCAATACTGTAAATCTAACAATATAAAAATAATCAATATAATCACAGATTCGTCAGATTCGATTAAAAGTAAAGGCAAAAAACGTGGTATTGCAATTAATGAACAACAGGTTTTAACAATATTAAAATTTATAATATCAAATCAACATAATATTTATTTATTTTGTAATAATGGTGAACAGTTAACTTCA
This sequence comes from Ambrosiozyma angophorae, assembly GCA_030567475.1. Lineage (NCBI taxonomy): Eukaryota > Fungi > Ascomycota > Pichiomycetes > Pichiales > Pichiaceae > Ambrosiozyma > Ambrosiozyma angophorae. The sequence goes on along the minus strand of JAJLSH010000209.1, from coordinate 64,251 downwards.
TTGGTCATTGCATGTTTAAGAAAGATTCAATTTTGGCCGACGATTTCAATATTCAATGAATTTGGAAATTATTCCACCACTTTAAATTTAAATGATCGATTATTTATTGAAAAATTTAAAGCAAAATTACATTTAAAGACTTTAAAAAATTGTAAAGTTGATTGGATTTGGAATGGTATTAGTTCAAATATTATTGCGAAACATCCTTCAATTGAGTTAGTCGATGACGATGAAGAGGAAGAAGTTGTTTTTGATGAAGACGATGACGATGGTGATTATGATCCAGTGCATGATCATTCAAATGCTGTATCCAAGAATGGTCACATTGAAATGGAAAATATGGATCAAGAAGATGATAGAGAAGATAATTGAGTTTGTGTGTTTGCGTTTTAATTTGCTTTTTGCTTTCTTTCCAATACCATCTATCATTATTTCCATTCCGTTACCACTATGTTCAGTAAAGTGTGTACGATCACTATATTTTCTTTAGATAAAACGATTCTCAAACTTACTGATTGTTGATTTCACTTAATTCAATCTTATTTTCTATATAAATGAACCTCCCACAAAAATCACTAAAGTCTAAATGTAAGTTCAATGTTACTTCGGTCAGCTTGATGCTTAGCTGCTTTATATAGTTGAATTAATATATGCTTATTTCTCATTTTTCGTAAACATAAATCAAACGAACTACGACAGGCATGAAATTAATTTTGGTCACAAATATATATCGTAATTGAAAAGATATCATTTTAAAGAAAACTAAATTGAAGAGCTAAAAATGAAGTAAAAGTCAATGTCTGAAATTTAATAGAACTGGCAATGTTGAAAAGGTAATTAAAACAATAAAAAATAAATAAATCTAGCAAACTCGCAAATGATTCCTATGAAACTTTCCTACCACTTTGAACAAATATTTCAAAAGCTTTTGTGTTTCTTTTCTCCCATAATATCAGCTTAGTTCTTTGGGACTCTTTCCTTCGCAATATCTTTTTTCACAGCCGAATTAATCATATGGCTACTACCTGATGGGGTAGGTCTTTTCATGGACCGTTCTGTGCTCTTTTATCGTCTATCCCTTAATTAAATTGTTAAGGTATGGGACGGTTTCACCACTTAACTCCAATCCAGGAGTTAATACTTTTGTACACAAGGAGGAAAGGATTTAGTGCTGAGTTTAAAAACTAACTAATAATCCATTGGGAAAAATTCAAGCAAATGATTGAGGTTATTGCACTTTCATTGTAAATTCTGGAAAAAAAATGTAAGTTTTTCATGTAACCTATTTGAACAAAGCATTGAAATTTGAGTTGGATCGTCATGGCCTATTTTGGGCATCAACCCCCTTTTGCATTGGAATAACAGTAGCATTTAACATCTTGAGAAGAAAAAACCAGGAAAATAACTTTCAACTGTATTGTACCGAAACTCCACCTCTAGTTGGGCAATCATCCATTAGAATAACAACCTCATCAGGAGATTTAATGGTAAAAGCATGAGTAGAGAAAGATTAGCAATTGCATATTGGCCATATGCAGTATCACTGCTTGTTATTGAGCTTGCAGTATTACACATCCGAATTGTATTACATTTTCAATCAAAGGTGAAAATAATTAAAGTTCTAATTGATTTTTTTTGCAGGTTCAAGAACTTTCCTAACTGTTTTAAAACTAGTTTAATTTAATTTCTTCTTCTTTGTTACCCATATCCTCAGCTTTTTATGTTAGGTCTTCCCATGCCTGGAAGTGGGAGGGGAGGTGGAGGGGTCTGGTTAGGGTGTTGGTAGCAGCAATGTACTTGCATGATCAGCGGCTCGATGGTGACCAATCTCTCTGATTCAGAACGTGGCGGTTGTTATGTAGTTCAAATCGCGCAGTGTAGATAATTTCTTTGGCAGCTGCTATTTAGTTTAGCGGCTCCGTCTTTTTCTTTTGTGTGTGTTTAGGGGTCTCCTCTTGATCTTGTGGTAGCAGAAGGAACCCCGTTGAAGTTAAAATTTAACAGCTTCCTCAGGAAAATTTGATGTTATTGATTTCTATCTTATTTTTCTGAAAACATTGTTTCTTTATAGAAGAACTCTTATGTATTTATCAGATGTAAGCTTGGCTATAAGCATAACTAATGAAATATCGAAATAATTCTTGATTATTAATGAAGTTAAATAAATAAATTAGATAAATGATTGGATAAGTGATTAGATAGTTAAAAAAAAAAAAAAAAAGTTTTACAAATAGTTTTAATTCTAAGATGGGAATAAATGTATCTTTTTGTAAATGGCTACGAAATAGATATAGATGAAACAAAATTTAAATAAATTTGAAGAAATGGTCTTGCTTGAGTTAAATTATGTTAGCTGTTAGCTTGTATAACATTTAATTAACTCAATGAATATAAATTGGGAATGACCAACGTTAAAAGCAAGGTTTCAATGCAAGAAAACGGAATTATTTTTTTTTTTTTTTGGATTTAAACATATAACTGCCATAGTATTAAAAGATTGAATGTATATGATTAAGCATTAAATAAGTTAGTTAAAAAGTTCAATTATGACTGGAACAGATAAATTTTATAAATGAAATGTAAACAAGGCATCGATAAACGTTCACCGCCCTTGCAAGACTAATTTTTGCTTTTAGCTCATTTAGCTCACATTATGTAACACGGAATTGATGCGCCCCCAGATCAAAACTCGTACCCCTGAGAATTCTTAAACGAAAATCTTAGATAACGATAACCAGTTAAGATTACCTAAAATTAAATTTAACTACAATATAGAATAAACTTTAAATCTATATCAACGTTAGCATAAATATGAACAGATCTAAATAATAATATAGTAAGACATTACAAAAATAAACAAGATATAAACAATTAATCAAATTTTAGTTCAAGCAAATAAAATCAAATTGCTTATTTGAACTTCTTACCGAATAAAATCAGTTGTAATTGATCATACATTGAAATGACACCAGCACCGGCAACACCTCTTAAGATGTTAGCACCACAACCCTTGAATAAGGATTTAATACCTTCAGCAGCAACAATCTTTCTGAAAGCATCGAAAGCACCGTTATATTTGACAGCTTGACCAGAAGTCATCATCATTCTTCTTCTAACGGTATCTAATGGGTAAGAAGCAGTAGAAGCACCAGTAGTAACACACCAACCTAATAAGAAAGCAGCTAAGAAAGAACCTTCTAATGGACCAACTAAAACGACAGGCTTTAAGGAATCGAATAAACCAAAGTATAAACCTCTGTAAACGATAATACCAACAACAGATGGTAAGAAACCTCTGTATAAACCGGCAATACCATCAGTAGCTAAGGTCTTCTTGTAAACATCGAATAAACCATTGAATTGTCTTTCACCAGTACCTTTAGAAGACTTAGCATCGTTAGCTAATCTAGTTCTAGCGTAATCTAAAGAGTAAACGAAAAGTAAAGAAGTGGCACCAGCTAAACCACCAGAAGCTAAGTTACCAGCAAACCATTTGGCGTATGATTCTTCCTTCTTGAAACCGAACATCTTCTTAAATTTATCTTTGAAGGCAAAGTTCAAAGCTTGGGTTGGGAAATATCTGATAACGTTAGCAGTGTTACCTCTCCAGAAAGAAACTAAACCTTCTTCAGAGGCAGTTCTCTTGAAACATTCACCAATACCTTCGTATCTCTTAGATAATCTACCTTGCTTGATCATTTCATCTTGATTTTGAATTAATAATTTAACTCTTTCGATTGGAGCAGCAGCGGTCTTGGAGACAGCGGCGGAAACACCACCCATCAAAAAATCAATCCAGAAATGTGAGTTATCTGCGGCAGCCATTGTAAATAAAGTCAGAAGTCCTAAGGATGAAGAAGGGGGGGGAGGAAAAAAGAAAGGCCAGGTCGAGGAAAAAAAAATGGAATTGGACAGCTTTAAGTAAGTAGGAAAATTGGACGTGCAGCGCAGAGGTGTTTTTTCACCCAAACGTCCAATTTTGATTGGTCGAGCATACGCTGGCTAATCTTCCAGCGCGAGAGTTTTACTGGACACCACCGTGGGATCTGCGGCTCTGTTCCCGGGAGAGGACGCGTTGAGTATACGGCGAGGAAAGTGTGCTGCTCTCGTCTGTGCAGGAGCTGGGACGCGGAGTTCTCGCTAGATTTTTGTCCCGGAGCAATGATTTGTCTACATTTGACGGCAAGTTTCTTTTCTCCTGGAGGGTGGGTAGCCAGCCCAGCGTTCACTGATACTAAGCGGTGGGTGCCTCTTTCTACAGAGGGTTTTTTTTTGTTTTTTGTTAATGTATGGACTACGCTTGCTCACCTCTTGAACCGCTCTTCTCTGTAGTTTATTGTTGCTGAGCGTGTATCAAATAAACGTATGCGAACTCATCTAAACGAAGTCACAAGAGGAAAATGCCAGCCTGTCAGCCAGTGAGCCTGTCAGCCATCTAGTAAGACTTAAATTTCAAATTTGATTTAGATTTCCAAAAAAAAAAAAAAAATAGGGGCGCTCAATGCTCAAATCTGGATTGGTCAAGGTTATCGTAGTTCCAACCTCAAATCAGAAATGCCTCTTCAATAAGCATCTTCTAGAAAAACTAGCGAATCCTTTCGCAAAAACCCTTTATTACAATAAATTTTAGATAACGTTTAGTATTAGTATGAGATTTATTATTTTTTTTTTTCGAATTATTAAACCTATTTGTATAATACTACAAGTAAATTATATATATGAAAGCAAAAAAACTGACTTCTTGTTTTAAATTCATTCCATCAATTATAATCATTTAATTTAAATATATAAGACTAGCAAGCACCAACCACAGGTAATCTAATAACCAAAAGCAGCTAATTCTTGAGAAGCCTTGGTTTCAGAAACTGAAGCCTTAGCAGCAGAAACCTTCTTAGCGAAAGCAGTCTTCTTTGCGTAATATTCAGCAGATCTAACCTTTCTCTTTTCTTCTAATGAATCGACAACAGATTCGTATTTCCAACCAACTGATGATGATAATTTACCAACAGTGGTGTATTTTCTACCTGGTTTTAATCTTAAAACTCTTAAAGCTTGAGGAACAACAACTCTCTTCTTCTTGTCATATGGAGCTGGAATACCTTCGAAAACCTTTAATCTTTCTAAAGCAGCCTTACCTCTAGCAGTCTTGTGGGACATCATACCTCTTAAAGCCTTGTAGAAGATTCTTGATGGGGCTCTGAAATGGAATGGACCTCTCTTGGTGTTATATCTAGTGGCTTTTCTTAAGTAGTCGTGGTACTTTAATTTGTTTCTGAAGAATTCACCAGAGATGTTTAAAGCTTCGGCTCTAACAACGACAACCTTTTGGCCGTTCATTAATTCCTTAGCAACAATAGATGCTAATCTACCTAATAAATGTCCCTTACCTGTAATAAAAAGAAAACAATAGTTAGTAAATTTATTCATTTAACTTTAGTTCATATTTAATCTTTGGAGAATGGCATGTTTAAGATATTAAAAGATATGTATTGGTAATCTCTTGAAAATAAGTTTATGAATAAAATAAATAAATAAATAAGGTACTATATTTATTGAATCACAGTAAAATAATTTTATTAATTTTAATATTTGTTCATAATCAAGTATTCTAAAAAAAAAAAGATATGTTGGTCACAAAATTATAATCTCATAATATTCACTTTGATATATTCTATTTAAATTGGTGTATCGACTCGAGGTCTATCTTTAATTCATTAAATCTATAATTTCTTAAATTAAAATTTTCATATCCAATAATGTATTAAAACATGAACTCCACTAGGTATAGTAATTGTACATACCGTCAATGACAACAACTGGTTGAAAAGTACTCATTTTCTATAATAGTGGTATATCTTCTTACGAAAAAAGTATAAAAAAGGCAACGTATTTTTTAATGTATACAAGTCTTCCTACTGTTGAACTTTTTTTCAAAAGCCATCAGAGCGACCAGAGCGAGCAGGACCAGTACAGTGATTGGCCCGCGCACGGCCAAAATGTTGTCACGTGCTAGTGACTGTCACCCACGCACCTCACCCATGCATATCTAAATTTAAGGTTGTTATTTCGGTAATATCCTCATTCGTAGTCTAAGTAAATTTCGCGTTCCAATTGTATAGTAAAATTGCAATCTATTGTGCAACGGATACTCTTATTATCTGTATCAACTTCGTCTATCTTAATCTCATAGTCATGTAGCGATGTGACCAATTTCTGAATTTGCACAGAATTGTACTGCGATCTTCTGTTTCTTTGTAATATCTTAATCAAGGGTTAGTACTTCTGTTAGTATTTCTCACAGTCATATCAAGTTAAAAGAGACCTTAATACATACCACAACAGAAATTCCATAACATTGCGCCAATTTCCTTAACATTCTCATTAATTGAATTATCAAATCTGAAGCTGATTGTTGGGTTTTAAATTCATCCAAATTGAAAACATCGCATAAGTCTTCTATAACAATTAGTTGAAATTGATCAGGGGTTTTTTCAACCTGTTCAACGTGTTTATAAATTTCAATTAAAGAAAAGCACCTTGTATGAATTATAGATTCTAGTTTCATTCGAAAGTTGGAAAGTTCATATGATGTATCACCATTCTCATTTGTTGTTCCATAACTAAAGTATCTTTCATTAAGTGATTTCAATTCTTCTGAATCATATCCAAATGTTGTTGTAATATGTTTGATCGATTTATTTGAAGGTATAGCATCAGATAAATAGTACTTTATGATTAACTAAACTTTGAAAACCGTTGGTGAACATAAGAGCCACCTCAAAATTCTAAACATTCGAATAGTCATCCGAATAATTAGGGTTCAAGGTGGTTCCTGGGTTCATCAATCATGGTACCAAAAAGTGTTAGTAGATAATCGAAGATGACGAGGATTTCCAAATATGATCAAATAAAATAATAACATACATTTGATGGAGTTACAGCTAAGCCGTTATTACCTTTGGTACCTGTTGTTGCTATGTACGTAACAGCATTAGTTAATATTGAATTTAACTGATGCATTTCAATTCATGAGTGGTTTATTTTTAATGATTCCAATCTATTATTAACGGGAATGAAGGTTATGCTATGAAATATGGAGAATTATATAAGATTTATACTAGCGGCCAACAATGTTCTTGCCTCAATTTATATCTTTTTATTAACCTAGGAACTCCGATGTGTTTGTTCTCGGGTAAAGTTAACGATACTTTTAGTTTGATGTTGTTTAAATAATTAAACGTGTACATTCTTTCGTAAGCGCACGACTTAAACCTTCCTTTCGTACATTAACGTTGTGGTATTACATAACGCCAACCTTTCATTTAGTTTGTAAGCAGATAAAAATAAAGGTCGCTACGTAATACGAAAGCCTTCAAAAAAAAAAAAAATTATTATAGTTAAGCGATTGCTGGTCTCTTATGTTCCATATATAGGTAGTTTAATTAAATATAATTAGAATTCATATAATATATCAATAATTTCTTAAAAAAACATGGAAACTTCAAAGCACAAAAAAGGCAGTATTCCATCAAATTAGGAAAGAAAATATGTAAACCGAAGAGAAAAGTTTGCACAAACGGAATAATACACACATACACAACAACCAAAAAACATGATAGAATATTATGGGCATATTTCAATAGTCAAATAATGGTGTAACACAAGGAAAAGTTACACAATAAAAATGGTCATTAATCTGGGTATATTCTACGAACTGGGCTCTTTACAAAACATCCGTGTGAGACCAGTAATAACATTAAAATGGCACAAAAATAAAATAATCATTGTCATCAAAGCAAGGTTCCAAAATGCACTACCTCCTGACACTGTAAATCACGATAATACGAGAACAACCATGTTGTGGCAAAAAAAGATATCAACGAAATGATCATCTATACAATAATGCAACAGGCATTCTTGGTAGAACGGTCGCCATCATTTTCTCCAGTACGAACCACAGCTCTAGCTGGTATATGAGTTGACTTTCTTCTTTGGGGAGGAGCATCACCATTCAAAGCAGTATCCGATTCACCGGTTGTTAAAATTTCATCGCTTGGCCCTCCACCCAAATTACCACTAACTTCTACTTCCTTAGATAACTGTTCATCGCCATCTTTATTCGTTTCCGTTAATATTTGTGATAATTCATGTGTTGTTTCAGCTGCCGCAAAACGTAACCTTGGTTGAGAATGAGCGTCTTCGTACTCAGTATCGGTTGTATGACTACTCATGGAACGTTGATGTGTTTCGCAAGTTGGTGGAATGATATCATTAGTGTTAGCTGTGTTAGCTGTATTTTCAAAGGATGTGTTTTGAGGTATAGTAGGATTTATGGTTGCTGGTGTTGAAACAGGAACTGATATAGGGTTCAAACGGCTAGAAGATCCCACAGACTGTTTCCTTTCTCTATAAGAGTTGGAAAAAAGTGGAACAGGAGTGTTCGATGTTGAAGGTCTTCTTCTACCGCTTTTTGATTCTTTCTTTTTGATTTTGTTTAAATCAAATTTCCATTTATCACTGGATATTGTTTGGAGTTGGTCAAGAGGTTTAATTATGATATGAATGATGGGGAATGTTTGTAAGTTTAAAGTACTCAGTAAATCATTTGGATCCAGCCTTGTACCAAGATGAAGTAACTGAATTTGATCTGAGGTTTTTGGAACTTCCAGTGTGTCAACTGAACTTTCCAAGCCATGCTTCTTCTTTTGTTGTTCTAACTTCTCCCAGTTTTCAAAAATGAACTCTCTTAAATGACCTATTCTGTAGTCGTCTGCGATTTCCTCTTCAGACTCGAAACCGGAGCTTGCGAAGAAGGCGTGGTCCAACGTCAAGGGTAAGCGATCACCTGTGATGAAAAGTAGGTCAACCGTGGAGTTAGTGTTGCTGTATGGCATTACTAATGTATGTGCTTGGATGATAACTGTGGTAAGTTGAGTTGTTGAGAAGCCACAACAGCAGAACCATCAACAGTAAGTCAGCGAAATCAGTTTATCAAAGTGTGAGTACAGGCCTCGCCCGGAACGGAAAATCAAAAATAACGTTACTATACAAAAGTGCTACAGACAGAGAACTTATTTACGACTATTCTGGTTACCGTTGTTCGCATTTGTATTGTTCATGTTGATGGGTAGATGCAGGGGCATATTCATGTTCATAGGCAGGTTCATGTTCATTGGTAGATTCATAGGCATACCCATAGGATTTGGAAAGGGCATGAACGGGCCTGGGTTGAGCGAAGTATGTTGCGGGATTTGAGGTAAATTAGGATTGAAAGGAGCTGGTGGTGAAGATACCTTTTGTCTTTTCGCAGCATTTTCATCCTCTCCTTCTTCAGCTTTTCTTTTCTTTTCTTGGAGATATAAATCAATCTTTTCTTGTTTTTCTTTATCTTCTTCCAAAGAATCCAAATATATATCTTCTTCCCCACAATTTGGGCATTTGAAATCATCATCTATAAGTAACTGCTCTATGACATGTCTTGAATAAGTTGTATTGCAACATTTTGTTTTGACGGGATTCTTTAATAATTTACCAGTATGTGGATCTTTTAATTCGGGATCATCAACTTCAATATCTTCATTCTTTTCTTGTTTTGATTTTTGTATTTCTTGATAGTTTTTCCATGCCTTTTGATCTGCAACGGCAACAACAAATTTACCTTCCTCAGTAACCATATAATTCATATTATTAGGGTCGTCAGTTTGTGCTGGATTTTCAACAGCTTTTAACTGAGACTTTGGAATACCTGTGGTTTTTTTAACTCTAATGCCATCCCAATTGGGATCGTTATTCTTTGGGCAATTTCTTATATGATGTTGACCTTTTTCACCACATTTATAACATATATAATAATCTGGAACTTTTTCATCTATCGCATGAGATCTACCACCATCAACTCTATGAGCAGTGGCCATCACCGCTTGTTGTTGAGCCCATTGATCTTCTTGTTGATTAAACATTTGACTGATCTTATCTTCTTCGTTCTGTCCCACTGATGCACTAGTTATAGGTCCCACTGACGCCACCACATTGACTGGAGTATTAAAGTTGTTTGAGTGAAAGTTACTTCTCATTAATTTTGGCTTACCTGTGATGTATCTAGCTATATTACCCTTACCTCTTTTACCAGCAGAAGTTCTTCTTACCAAAACAGTAAGAGCTCGAGGGACTACTTCGTTATCGTCATTATATTCGATATCTGGTTCTTCAGAATGATATAACAGTATATCTGTGTCAGTTGCAGTTACTAAACGAGTTGCATTAATAATTTCTTTCTTAAGTTCAAAAACTGTTAAACCAGTACCATCAAATCTCACGGTTGAAAGTTTGTCGGGTCTTTGCGATTTAAATCTATAATATATTATGGCCATACTAATATATATATAACTCTGATTGACCACTTTGGTTGGTTTGAGAAAGCTGACTTTCCAAAGTCTCAGTTGTTTGTGAGTTGGGCGCGGCAAAGTAACAAAAGTAATGCTGCGCCACATATATTCCGACAGGCCAACTTAACAGCTATTAAAATCAATAACCAAGAGTATGTTTAAATTTCATATGATTTGTGATATTTACTTTCATTTATTTTCTTACAGGATGATCAAATTTTTGGTAGCCTTTTCTTTTGAAAAGAAAAAAAGGGCATTAAAAAAATTAAAAAGAGTGATATAAAAGTTGCACTTGGTAGCAAAAGTTAATAATTAAGAAAACTTTCAAAATACTGAAGGTTTGGAAACCAAAAAAAAAAAAATATCTGACAGAGACAAACTTTTCAGTTTAAATTGAGATAGTCTGAAATTCCACCGCCACTAATCATAATATACAACTGTATTCTCAGTTTCATATTCATTACATTGAAGTAATTCGGTTATAATATAGTCAATACTGAAAGGAATGCAAACAGACTTTGAAATAAATATCAGGACTATGCAGAAGCCGCTTAATTGTCTAAAAAAAAAAAATCTTATCAAAATCTTTTTTTTTTGTTTGATTACCAAAAAAATAGAAAACATTAAACAAAATACATCACTTTTTTTTTTTACTTTTTAACAATATTGCATAAATAATTAAAATATATGGAAATTTACAGGAGACAACTTTGAGACGCCAGAAATGACTTCGTGGCCAAGCTGGTTAAGGCGTGCGACTGTTAATCGCAAGATCGTGAGTTCAATCCTCACCGAGGTCGTTGTTTCTTTTTTGTTTTTTTTTGCAAATTTGCAATTGAACGGCTAGTTTATTTTTTTGTCGACAAGAACAAAAAAAAAAAAGTGCGTTGGCTGCGCCGTGGGATGCCGAACAACTGTAACCCGAAATCCTGAACTCCGACTCCGTGACTCATATAGCCTGGGATCCTTACTAAATCCAGTTCATTTGTTGCTGCAACGTGCATGGCCTCGTTCGAAAGACTTTGCAATTCAAGTATATATCTTTTGAATACAGTCCTTTATGTAATTCACGATTGTGAAGAATAATATTGTAATTAAATTAAATAGGAGATAAGAAAAAAAAAAAATATGAGCAAAAATATTTTACATAGAAAATGCAATGGATTTGAAAAATAACCAATTGAATGAACCAAAAAGTAGCAACAATTAAAACACAAACATAAAAAACGAAACAAGACAATACCAAAGGTATAATTGTATCTTGAGTAGCGTTGAACCTTTCAACATCCACTCAACTTCTAACAAAAGAAACGCTTAACTTTATTTAGTTCTTCTTGTTCATACCAATGTTGAAGTAATCACCAAAAAAGTTTGATTCAAAAACAGATTCAACTTGTTTCTTACCACTTCTAATTTCGTTCATGATTTGTTTTTCCTTTTCAGCACCAAAGTTCAACTTTGCTTTGTAAGCTTCAGATTCCATGTTGTTTTGTTCGTTCTTGTTGTTACTGCTAAAGGACATTTTGATATATATTGTTTTTCTTTTGTATTAAGGATAAAAAAAGGGTCAAGAACGGGGAAAAAAGAAAATGACAGATTTTAGGAGAAAAATAAAGGAAATTTTATCATTTAAATATCACAAAAGGAGCGTCAATTAATTCTTCAATTTTTTCATACATTTAACGGGTAGCTGTCGACTCTTGCACACGGTTTTTCCGCGACCGGAATTTCTTTTTTAGCAGCCGCCAGTAGCGGAGTTTGATTTTCATTTCACCTTGGAGTGACTGTGGCTGGCCGACTTGAACTCGCCTTTCTGTTATTTACAGATCTGGTGGAGAGACACGGCGTTGGTACCTTTTACTGGCGACTTCCCAGATCTCTAGATTATGACTTGAGGGGGTTGAACTATAATATCAGCCACCTCTGGTATGGAATTAAAATAGTTGATCTCGATGCCACGACAGAAGAGGCCCAGGAACATGCCAGTCCAATCAATGCGTGTGATAAAATTCGCTTCACCTAGAAGTAATAAAACTAGCATGAAAAGAAATTTATTCCTTACTTACAAAAACAAAATACAAACACTACATGGAGTACACCACTAGAGCCCCTGTATCGGGGAGTTTTTTTTTTTTTTTTTACTTTGAATATGAGGGTTGTAACAGGTGATGGGCCACTGAGAATAGGGAAGCACAACCAATCAATTATTAATAAAAATGTCTTGAATCTCATTGGGTCTTTAACTGAAAAACACAATATTAATTATCTATCTATGGGTCATTTGTGTTACCAGGAAATATTCGGCTAACAGTAAAATTAAACGGTCAATTCAATTCTAAATTAAATTGTCGACATGATCAGACGAGAAAGAAAGGAAACAACTCCGATGGTTTTATATCGGAGTTCCAGTGTTACTTGTTCTTTAATTAGCTACGAAGCATATAATAATAGTTTCAATCAAGTTTGAACAACATAGTGGGCTTCCATAATATTCATTGGTGACTTTGTGATATACTAAGCCAGTAGTACGTAACTTGTCCAATAGATTAATTGAACAAAATACAGTCCTTGAGTAATACGACCACACCAAATAAAGGAAGTCATCCCAAAAACGGAAGTACAGTCATATTTTCACTAGCAAAACATCGCATCGCAGTGCTCTTGTTCTTTCAATAATGAAACAAAAGAAGAAAACAAATTGGCATTTGTATGACTACTTTCCCTTAATGTTTTCAAACGTTCATACTGCATTTATTAGATCATAAAAATAATATACAAATCTGGAGTTTTGTTTGTAAACTTGACACGCGAAAAGATTTGAGATCAAAAAAAAAAGGGTACTATGCGCTTTTTGACTGCTTTATGAAACATTCTAGCTGTCGTTTCCCAATTGGCTTTTTATAGACAAGAAATAGCTCATCCAATAAGTTTCAAAGTGTATAAAGTTAAATTCTTTAAAATGTAAAGTGTGTTATTTGGGGTTTTAAGAGTTATAGGGGAGAGTGATAGGGAAAAAACGTACATATGAAATCTTCCGTCTGTTATCAAAAGCCGGATCATGAAAATTTATGACAGGAACTGCACAATGAGTCCTATTTTAGCTACCTATAAATGTTTAAGACTTATCGATCTTCGATTAAAGTAATCTTTTTTAAATCTTATAATTAACAGAAATCTGAATATAAGTTACCATTATTATATATTTCGTTGGACGATATCTCATTATGAATAAGTTACCTACTTATTGAGAAATTTGAAAATGGTTGAATAAACAAAGAAGGATTAAACATGATATTCAAACAAAGCACACCACGGTATATCTATTGTCCTCTGAAGCTTGTGGACAAGAAGCAGTAAGACGAGGAATACTGATATCGCTCTAGAGTTTACATACGGATTCCCATCTTCAAATCCCTACAGCCATCATGCATACCATTATCCACCTCCTTAATTTATAGTATCAGTCATTCAAAAAAATATATACGTATATATTGATTTGAGAGTGATAACTGCACATATGATGATATAAATAAAGAATTGTATTTATAACCTAGACATATACTTATTGCACTTATTGGTAGCAAATTGGTTATAAAAGTCTGATCAAGAATTTGCGTCGATCGACCTCGCACCTCCGGGTTCCGCAGTTGAACGACGCGCCGGGTAACGCCCTATTGGTAAACGCTTCTAACTGCTTCAGCCCTTTGCTAAATAACGCTTACCCATTTGTGTTTAGTGTCCCTTGTCTATTACAAACGACAGCTCATTCTTATATAGTTGTTTTACGTCTCAGCAACTCCAGTACTGTTTGGTATTTTTCTGCTTCAGGTCCTCTACCATGCCTAAAAGGAAAGCTGCTCCTGGATCTGCTTCAGCTACCCCACAGACTGATACTAAGCCGTCTTCACCAGACTACCAGATGGCAACATCTTCTTCGTCACATTCCCCTACGCAGACTAAAATACAGATCAAACCTAATGATAACAAACCAATTGCTTCGAACCCTCCAAAAATAATAATGCCAACAATTTCAGAAAACGGAGGTACGACCGTTCAGAAAAGACGAAGAGTCGTTAGAGCTTGTGACAGATGTAGAAAGTTAAAGATCAAATGTTCAGGTGACCTTCCATGTATTCATTGTACTGTATACTCTTATGAATGCACATACGATCAACCAAATAGATCCAAAAAGAAAGGTCCAACCGTTTTAACTAACAATAATACTAGCAACAACATCAACAGTAACAATAATAGTAATAACAATATCCAACCTTCAAATGTTCCAAGCAAGTCCCCATTATCCAACCCTGTTTCCTTAAGTAATTCATCATCTTCGGTATCTACATCTAATACCTTACCAACCACCCTATCGCCTGAGATGATGGCCAAGTTGACTGATAGATTGAAATTATACGATGATATTTTACACAGATTATTGCCAACCATTAAACTTACAGATTTAAATGATAATCCTAAACCGATTAATCCAATGAAATTAATGTCAGCAATAAATAAATTACGTGAAGAGAAGAAGGATAGTACTGTTAATTCTGCTCAATCAATTGCCGAAGCATATAGTTCGTTGCCTGATATCCCTATACCCAGAATTCCATTACAAAAGCTACCTCCATCAAAGCAATCGGAATTAGAAATCCAGCATTATCAACAACAGCAACAGCAACAGCAACAGCAACTACAACAACAACAACAGCGACAATTTCATCAACAACATATATTACAACAGCAGAGCTCTAATTCACCATCTCTTTCTGATAGAGTCCTAAGCAATTCCCCAAACGTAAATGAACAACAAGTTCCAGGTATTGATGGTTCATATGAATCATTTATGGGAAAAGAAATTAAAATTATTTTACCCTCAAGAGAAGTTGCGTTACAATTAATAACTAAAACCTGGGAAAATGCCTGTGTTCTCTTTAGATTTTATCATAGACCCGCATTTGTTGAAGATTTAAATGAATTGTATGATACTGACCCAGGCCAATACACCAATAAACAGCAAAGATTTCTACCTTTAGTCTATTCAGTTATGGCTTGTGGTGCATTGTTTTTCAAATCAGACGAGCAAACAAATGCAAATAGAGATGGATTTCCAAAAACAGAAGATATTGAAGATGAAGGATATCGATATTTCATTGCAGCAAGAAAATTAATAGATATCACAGACACAAGAGATACTTATGGTATTCAAACAATTGTCATGTTAATTATATTTTTACAATGTTCAGCGAGGTTATCTACATGCTATGCTTATATTGGAATTGCTTTAAGAGCTGCCTTGAGAGAAGGTTTGCATAGAAAATTAGATTTTCCTTTCAATCCAATAGAGTTAGAAATTAGAAAGAGGTTGTTTTGGACTATCTATAAAATGGATATATATGTTAATACGATGTTAGGCTTACCAAGAACTATTAGCGAAGATGATTTTGATCAAGACTTTCCAATTGAGCTAGATGATGAAAATATAACGGTATCTGGATATAGATATGATAGACAAGGTGATAGATTATCAAGTTCAGGTATTGCGAATGCGCATACTAAATTAATATTTGTAATGAAGAAAATTGTTTCTAAATTATATCCAATTAAACCATTAAAAATTGAAAATGGAAATAAAACAGAATTATTAGCACATAATATAGTTTATGACCTGGAATTAGAATTGCAAGATTGGATGAATCATTTACCACTTGAATTAAAACCAGGCGTTGAACCTCCACATCAATATTTAAAAGCGAACAGATTATTGCATATTTCATATTTGCATGTAAAGATTATTTTATATAGGCCCTTTATTCATTATATTTCAACTGAAATAGATAGGCGACACCCCAAGTCAATGAATGATTTAAGATCCATTGAAAAGGCCAAAAATTGTATTAATGTTGCAAGGATTGTTGTTAAATTATCAGAAGATATGATTGATAAGCAAATGCTATCAGGTTCATATTGGTTTTCAATTTATACTATTTTCTTCTCTGTTGCATGCCTAGTTTATTATGTTCACTTTGTCCCCCCAGTAAATAGAGAAGGCAAACAAGATCCTGAATATATGGCTATCAAGAAAGATGCTGAAAATGGTAAACGTGTTTTGGATATATTAAAGGATTCAAGTATGGCAGCTAGAAGAACTTATAATATTTTGAATGCCCTATTTGAACAACTGAATAGAAACACTGCTAATTCACGCCATGATTCACAAGATCCTTCTTCTGAACCACAACAGGCATTTAATAATCCACAAACCAACGATAAGTCTAATGCTTTTAAAGAGGAATCTACATCAGCCAACAACGGTGTTAATTATATCGACGGTGTTGCTACGGGTATTAATTTAAGTGTTCCAGATTCAAATAACAACAAGGCTTTACCTTATGCTGCTCAACAATTCCAACAGCAGTACCAGTCTCAACCAATGAATCACCTTTCTTCTACTCAGCATAATCAAAATCAGAAACAACAACACCAGCAACAAAAACAACAACAATTAATGGAGCAGCAACAACAGCAACAACAGAAGCAGCATCAACAAATCAATCAATCACAGGAAATTCAAAATAACAACAACAATAATAATAATAATGCTATTAAGCAAGAGAGTAAATATGTTCCAGGCCCAATGGATCAGTTTGATATGAAAATTTTTGGTAGATTTTTGCCTCCATATATGCTTAATCAAGGTGAAGATACTGGGAACATTCCTTCAAGTACGGATAATCTACATAATGATAGTCAACCTAATATCATTCAATCCCAACAAAATGATATGAATCAACAATTACCAGTTTTTGATAATATTTCAGAACAGGAACAACGACAGCGACCACAACAAATACAACAACAACAACAGTCAAACATGCCATCATCTAGGGTACCATCTTTAAGCCAATTAGATGAATTCTCGGCAGATTTTTTTAATCAGCTAACTCCGTTTCCATCAGGATTAGGTACAATCGGGCAATCATCATCATTAAATAAACTCTCCAATATAGAGATACCAACAACTACTACAACAACGCCGTCCGTTACAACAAATAATCCTGAACAAACAAGTAATAACAGTGGCACTGATATTGGTCGCGCTGATACTACTACCAATCAGTATGGTGGAGTTGTAGGTAATGATAATGTATCAATTGGTGATATATTTAACTACAATTTTACCCCTGAAGCATTTAATCAAAAGAATTTAGAATTGGATGATTATTTATTTAGAGAAGGATCAGGTGGTATAAATGTATTAATCAATAATAGTGGAGATCGGAGTCATTCAAATCCAGGAAAAAATATTAATAATAACGATAATAATAATAACGATAATAATAATAAAGTTAATGATGGTGCCCGTGATGTCACTGGTTGTAAACCCGGTGATCAGTCTGCTGATGAGAAGAATGCAGTCATTAAAACAGAAAAATGATTTTATTTTATACATTATTTTAAATATGTATTACATTATTTTTCATTATGTTTTTTTTTTTTTCTTAGTTGATATTTTGTTGTGTAATTATAGATATTGCTAAATAGAAGTACATTTATATTCATACACAGTTATAAAATATTTATACTTTGATAATAAAAATAACAGATCCAAGAAACCTTCACAAATTTAAAATACAAAAAAGAGAGAAAAAAAAAGAGAATAATAATTAATTGCATAAAATAAAAATAAATTTGTAAAAATTATGATAAAAAAAAAAAAAAAAATAATTAAATTAACCACCTTAATAATAGAATTACCCCAAAAAACTTAACGTAGTAAGCCAAAACAAAAAAAAGAAAAAATTATATAACTGATAGAGAATAAAAAATAGTAATAATGATAATAATAAAAGAACCCCTCTTTTTATTTAACTGTCTCTATTTGATTTACCTCTACCTCTAATACCTCTATTCAGATTCTTATATAAACTTTGAAAATAATCCAACAGTTCTCTTTCATCAGCAGGTAAATTTTCTAATGTTCCTAATGATGTATAATGAGCTAATTTATTAGTTAGTTCATTCAAATTATCCATATGAAATCTATTCTGATGAGCTTTCAAATTTCCTAATTGAGTAAAAGATTTTCCACAAGAATCTAACTTACATTCGAATGGTCTTCTATTCTGATGAGTTAATTCATGAGCTTGTAAATTACCTTTTCTTGAAAAATCTTTTCTACAAACTGAGCAGGAATATGGTCTTTCACCAGTATGTAATCGTTCATGAGTTTTTAAATTACCCGCTTGAGTGAATTTCTTTTTACAATATTGACATTGAAACGGCTTTTCTCCAGTATGTGATCTACGGTGAACATCTAAATGAGTTGATTGTGTAAATCTTTTAGAACAAATTTCACATTCATGATGTTTTGAACCTCTGGCTGAATTTTTTTCAACCCCTCCAACTAATTGTGCTTGACTTGGTAAAACTGTATTAGATACAATACCTTGAGGTGAAACTTCTTCTAATATTGTACCATCTTCTGCTTGTTTGATATCAGCCGTAACTCCTTTTTTCCTTGCTTGAATTATTAACATTAATTGATCAACTTTGGTTGCACCAATTAAGGGGCGCCCATCTTCTGTATGAGCAACCTCATTTGCAGGTATTAAATTACTTGTTTCTTGAGTTATATTATCATTGCTTAGAGATTCATTAATTGAAACATTTTCTGGTTCATTAAATGAATTTTCTTCAAGTCTTTGCTTTTTTGGAGATGAAAGTGTATTTGAATCTTCACCTCTCTTTTTTGGTGGAGAACTATTTGTTAAAGAATCAGGGTTTTGAATTTCCGATTGTGGGGATGATTGTTGCTGAAGTTGTTGTTGAAGTTGTTGTTGTTGCTGTTGTTGCTTCCTCAGCTGCGTCCGCTGTTGGTGTTGGTGTTGGTGTTGTTGAATTGGGGTATGAGGAGGAATAAAATTTGAATGGGGTGGGATTTGATGATCTAAACTTGAAGATGGGATCATTCTTGGAGCGATTTGAATGTTAATTGGAGGCAGAGGATTCGTACTAAATTGAGCTGAAGAAGATCTTGAATGACTGAAACGTTGTGTAGTTGGAGAAGACTGTTGGGATGATGTTTGAAGAGTTTGGTCAGTTGGAGTAGCTAAAGAAGATGGAGGAGGTAGCGGAATTTGTATAGGATGAGGCGGGGGTTGTTGTTGCTGCTGTTGCTGTTGTTGTTGTTGTTGCTGCTGTTGCTGTTGTTGTTGTTGTTGTTGTTGTTGCTGCTGCTGTTGTTGAGATTGCTGGGATTGCTGTTGCTGAAATTGAAAACTTTCATATAAATCATTTGGGGTATCATACATTCTACTTGATATTGAATCTCTCTTCATAAAATCAAAATCAACGGAATCACCACCTTGTATAACTGAAGGGAATCTAAACCTATTAAAAAAAGTTGAGTTTTGCCTTGATCTTACACCTTGAGAAAAAGTTCCAGTTGATGTAGGTATAAAGGGTTCTAATTGTTCACTTTGCCTTCTACCTGAGACTAATAAATTATCAGAAGGAGCAACACTATTGTGATAAGGAGGTAAGAATGATGAAGAAGACGATGAACCACCGCCACCACCACCACCGCCACCACCTAAATTTGGATTCCCATGTGGAGGGTATAAGTATTCTCTTTGTACATCATTATTAAAATCTTGATTATTATTTATATAATTGTTTGCAGTAGGAACACTATAAGAACTGCTTGCTGAATGCTGCCCATTTAAATCAAAAGAGAATTTAGGGTTTAAAAGAGAATCGTTCCTTGAATGAGCAAACAGAGCGGAAGAGCCAAAGGAACTATTATGACCTGCGGGCACGGTATTTGGGTCGTAATTATGGAAATCGTTGTTATTTTGTTGTGATATTTGATTTTGATTTGTTGAAGTTGGACCAAATTGAATCGAACCTCTTTTAGAATAGGCTAAGGGCTTTTCACCAACTAGACTCAGCCTTGAAGGGAAATTTGGATCTTGGAAACCTGGCCGTAGGGAATCCGGATGCTGATGGGATGAATCAGCCATTATGATTAGGAACGAGTAAGTGTGTTGCTAAATGGGGACAGTATGTATAAAGGATGTGTCGAAGAGAGGTAAAAGAAAGAGCAAGTTTCTTTTAATTGAAATGGACGAGAAGTTTCAAGTCAATTGAGTGAGTCAAGGATAAGGCCAGCAGCTACAGCAGTTGCCATCGGCCTCCAGAAGTCAAAGCAGGAAGAGTGGTCAAGATGGCAACCAAGTTAAGTATGAGGTACAAAGAAACGAAACTGCAGCGGCGTGGCGCAGCAGAAATGTCGACACAAGCCGTCGACATTTTCTGTCGACTATTTTCCAAATTTTCTGGTTTTTTTCCCTTTTCGTTTGCCTAAATAATAACTAAATCAACTTTAATTAATACAGTCATCAATTGTTAAGAATGGCAGACACAGAACAACCAATCGATACTTCTGTTCAAGATGAAGAAATGGATACAGGCTTAGACACCGAGAAGATTAAAATCTTACCTGGTGCTTCTGATGATGGTTGTGCTGCTAGTTTCCAAATCCAAGATGAAGATCATACTCTAGGTAATGCTTTGAGATATATAATAATGAAAAACCCAAATGTTGAGTTTTGCGGTTATTCTATACCTCACCCTTCTGAAACGAAATTAAATATTAGAATTCAAACATATGGTGATGTTACTGCCGTTGATGCATTACATCAAGGTTTAGACGAATTGACTAAAATGTGTTCCTTTATTGAAGATTCTTTTAGTGATAAAATATCCGCTAGAAATTATTCAACTGAAGAACCATGAACGACTGTTTTTTATTTTTTTTAATTCTCTTACTTATCTCACTCTATATCATTGTATAATACTATTTGAACTCAATTCAATTTAATAAATTAAAATAAAATAACCTAACATTAACAACAAAATAAAAAATCTTTGTAAATTTAAACGCCACTCAGCCGCTTTCTCAAATTTTTCAAGGCGAAAAAAAAAAAAAAAAAAAAAAAATTTACTTTAAATTTGCCACTTTAAAATTTGATTAAACTTATCTTAACTTGATCCTTCTTTTTCTTAAAAAAAAAAACAATTTTTATCAACAATGTCTTACATGAACAACAACAGAGATGCTACTAGATCCTACGGTGGTGGAGGATCAAGATTCAACAGAAACTCCCGTCATTCAGATAATTATAATAATGGTGATAGACAAAGAAGAAATTCTTTTGAATTGGGTGCAAATTTAAAAAAGCAAAATTGGAACTTAGATGCTTTACCTAAATTTGAAAAAAACTTTTATCAAGAAGATCCAAATGTTGCTCAAAGAAGTGATGCCGATATTGCTGCATTTAGAAAAGAAAATGACATGACGATTACAGGTCAAGATATTCCAAGACCAATTACTAATTTTGATGAAGCTGGTTTCCCTGAATATGTTTTACAAGAAGTTAAAGCTGAAGGTTTTGATAAACCAACTGGTATTCAATGTCAAGGTTGGCCTATGGCTTTATCTGGTAGAAATATGGTTGGTATTGCTGCTACTGGTTCTGGTAAAACTTTATCTTATTGTTTACCAGCAATTGTTCATATTAATGCTCAACCTTTATTACAACAAGGTGATGGTCCAATTGTTTTAGTGTTAGCTCCAACAAGAGAATTGGCTGTTCAAATTCAAAAAGAATGTTCTAAATTTGGTAAATCTTCAAGAATTAGAAATACCTGTGTCTATGGTGGTGTTCCAAAAGGTCAACAAATTAGAGATTTAGCAAGAGGTGTTGAAATTTGTATTGCTACTCCAGGTAGATTATTAGATATGTTAGAATCTGAAAAGACTAATTTAAGAAGAGTTACCTATTTAGTTTTAGATGAAGCTGATAGAATGTTGGATATGGGTTTTGAACCACAAATTAGAAAAATTGTTGATCAAATTAGACCTGATAGACAAACATTAATGTGGTCTGCTACGTGGCCAAAATCCGTTCAAGCTTTAGCAAGAGATTATTTAACTGATTATATTCAAGTTAATGTTGGTTCATTAGAATTATCTGCTTCTCATACAATTAAACAGATTGTTGAAGTTGTTTCCGAATTTGAAAAAAGAGATAAGCTATGTAAATACTTGGAAGAACAAATGAATGAAGAAAATGCAAAAGTTATCATATTTGCTTCTACAAAGAGAACTTGTGATGATATTACTGCTTATTTAAGATCTGAAGGTTGGCCTGCATTAGCCATTCATGGTGATAAAGAACAAAGGGAAAGAGATTGGGTTTTAAATGAATTTAGAGCTGGCAATTCTCCAATTATGGTTGCAACTGATGTTGCTGCTAGAGGTATTGGTATGTATTTCTAAAAACAAAACAAAAAACTTTACTAACTTTTAATGGGGTACGGGAAAAAAATTTTAGCGATTAAAAAAAAAAAAAATAAAAGGAAGAAAGTTAAAAAAGATAATAATAAAATAACGTTTAAGCGATATTGATATTAAGAAGGCTTTGGAGGGAAATTTTGATGATTAATGTTTTGAAGAACTCAGGTTGGGGATAACTACTTTATTTAATGGATCACCTTAGAAAGGGATAAAATAATTGAGATAAAGTAGTTTATTGTTAGACTAGGATATTCTTCAAATCAATTTAGAAATTACATTATTGCCTTTTTATATATGATTGCTTTTGTACAGTTTATTTTATTTATTTATTTTTTCTTTTGATTCTGATGGAGTTTTATTGGATATAATGAATTTGGTTAAAGTTAATGAAAGAAAAGAGCAGGATCTCATTTCTTTCATTTTCTTTAAAAAACCTTATTCATCCAGTAAACTATTGAATATTTTCAAAATTCAGTAAATCCATCGTTTTCTTTCTTACAGTTTTATGAAATAAAATCTATTGTAAAAAAATCTCATTTTATCAAAAAAAAAAACAAAAAAAAAAAACACAAAACAAACCCAGTACAAAATCGTAAAAATAAAGTTCCCTAGTCCTTAAAAAATAAAAAAGGTAGTAAAATAAGAGACAAATAAAAAAAAACTCAATACTAACAAAGTTCTTTTTTTTAATATAGATGTCAAGGGTGTTACATGTGTCCTTAATAATGATATGCCAGGTAATGTTGAAGATTATGTTCATAGAATTGGTAGAACAGGTAGAGCAGGTGAAAAAGGTACAGCAATTACATTATTTACAAGAGATAATGCAAATCAAGCTCATGATTTAATTGTCATTTTAAGAGAAGCAAAACAAGAAATTTCCCCAGAATTAGCTGCTTTAGATAAAAAAGCAAATAGATTTGGAGGTAATGGTGGTGGTAGATATGGTGGAGGTAGAAATGGTGGTAGAAGAGGTGGATATGGTGGTGGTAATAGAGGTTATAATTCATCTGGTTCAAATAATGCTCCTCTTGGTAATAAACGTCGTTGGTAAATGGGGGATATAACTGTTTGAAAGATGTATTATTTTTTATTACTTAATTATTATTATATTATATTTTTAGATTATTTTTTTTATTTTATTATTATTATTATTATTAATATTGTTTTGTGTTTTAGATTAATTTTTAGAGTGTTATATAAACTATAACTATTCTTTTGCTTTTTTTTTTAATTTTTATAAATTATATAATTGGTATTATAACTTGAGTTTTATTTAATCAGAAGGAAAGCAACTATGTACAAAATAATGATTAATAAATAAATAAATAAATGAATTAGCCTTTTTAATCTTTATTTTTGATTTCTTCAACCTTATCTTTATTATCTTCATCTTTATTTTTTTTAATAATTTCCAATTCTTTTTCTTCAGGTTTAAATAAACTTGGGAATTCATAATTTAGAAAATAATTTAAATTTGCAGAATTTAATTGATCCCAAGGATGATATTTTGACCAATTTAAGAAAATATCAGCCTTTGAATTTGGAACTAAACCTGGATTTGAATGTAAAATATCAGAATTATTCATATTATTAAACCAAGGTTTTGCATCTTTTCTAACTTTCACATCCAATTCTTTAGAATTTACAATATTATTAATACGATCAATTAATTTATTATTTGAATTTTTATTATCATAATTTAATTTAAATTCTTTAACTAAATTTAAATATCTTTTTGTAATATCACTTGATTCATATTCATCAACCATTAATTCATGAACTTTCATTACTTGTAACATTTTTATATATGATTCATTATTCATTGGCATAAAATTTTTTGGACCAAAATAATAACTTCCTCTACCTTGTCCATGAGCTTCTTGGATTTTTCTTGCAATTTTAATTTCAATATATAATGGATTTAAATCTGGTGTTAAACAATTATCCAATTCTTTTAATCCAGTATATGATAAAAAACTACCTGATATAATGTATAATAATCTTGTTAAACCGGAACGGAAACTCGAACTAGTTGTTGAATTACTAGTACTTCCGACAGCATTTGGCGGTGGTGGTGGTGGCAGTGATGATGATGATGATGATGATGATACACTAGTAATTGATTTTATATTATTACCACGTAAAAACCCTAATCTTTTACCACCTAACAAACCACCAATAAATAAAGCACCTCCAAAACACATTTGTAATATAGTCATTACAGATCTAACCTCAATTGCATCATGAGCTGGTGCTAATGGACCAAATAAGATTAAATTTGGTGATGAATATCTATAAATATATTTATATATTAAATCAAATGTAGAATCATTAGGGTCACGAAGTTTGTTGAATTGTAAATAGTTATGGCGGGTTGGATCAACTGATAATGATGGTCCTTGAGGTGGTGGAGATAGAGACATGATTGAATTTTTCAGTTCGGGTTAAAAAGGGTTTAAAGGTAGTGAGTGTGTGTGTGTGTTATAAACAATTTATTAAATTAATTATATTTTTTTGTTGAAGTGCGAAAGAGTATAAAAAATGACCCCCTACCCTACTAGAATTTAAGTGATCATCATCGTTCATTTTATAAACTACATCTTTTTACTACAGAGAGTCTTTAAGAAAACAGAAACATTTTAATATTGTAACTTCATAATCATTAATACAAAAAAAAAGTTAAAACAGACTGTAAATAAGAAAAAATAAATGGAGCAAAGAAAAAAAAAGCAAAAAAAAAAAACATTTCATAAATGATGTCATTTTTTTTTTTTTTTTTAAAAAAGAAAATTCAAAATATTCATTAAAACAACTAAGTAAAATTGAAATAAAATCAAAGGAATTATTTAGATGTATCTAAGACATATCTACCTAAGATTTGATTCTTAGCCATTAAGTCAAAGACTCTTGGTAATTCAGATAAACCAACAACCTTGAATGGTGAGTGAACTAAACCTCTAACGAAGAAATCAATTGCTTCAGCAGTATCTTCTCTGTTACCAACATAAGAACCCTTAATTTGAACGGATTTAACAACTTGTTGGAAAACAGGTGACTTACAAACAGCACCAGCTGGTAAACCAACTAAAACAACAGTACCTAAACATCTAACGTAATCACATGATTGACTGATAGCCTTTTCAGAAACTGAAACATTAATGACACCATGTGGACCACCATTGGTGGCATCTTGAATATCTTTAACAATATCTTTTGAAGTTAAGAAATCAATGAAGACTTCAGCACCTAATTCTTTACAAAGTTTAGCCTTGTCATCACCACCATCAATGGCTAAAACTCTTAAACCCATAGCTTTACCATATTGGATAGCTAAAGAACCTAATCCTCCACCAGCACCGGAAACAGCAACCCATTGACCAGCTCTTAAGTTGGCAGTCTTTAAGGCTTTGTAAACAGTAACACCAGCACATAAGATTGGAGCAATTGCAGCTAAATCAGCACCTTTTGGAATCTTTGCAGCTTGAACGGCATCAGCAGTAGCATATTGTTGGAAAGAACCATCATGAGTGTAACCAGATAAATCAGCTTTAGCACAGTTTGGTTCAGCACCTTGTTCACAGAATTCACAACCTAAACAAGAACCATTTAACCATTTAATACCAGCATAGTCACCAAGTTCAAAGTTTTTAACACCAGAACCTTTGGCAACAACAACACCAGCACCTTCATGTCCACCGACTAAAGGTAACTTGGTGTCTAATGGCCAATCACCTCTCCAAGCATGTAAATCAGTGTGACAAACACCTGAGTACAAAACATGGATCAAAATTTCATTTGATTTTGGAGTTGGAACAGGAATATCTTTATATTCAATTGGACCATTGTTTTCGTAGAAGATACAACCCTTTTGGGTCTTTGGGATTTCAAAAGTTTCTTGTTGAGACATTTTATTGTATTGTAAATGTAATTGTAATTGTAATTGACTTATAATTGTCTATGATGAAGAAGTGGAATATACTTGGGGGATCAATTTTCAACTAAGATGAAACTCAGGTCCTTTTATATTCCTTGGGCTCCATCCCGGAGTCAGCCCATGACTACACAGGTGTCCGACGCCGATAGACATCTGGCACTAAACAACCACCTGATCATTTCAATTTTTTACTGCTACCGTCGCACCACGCACCACCGAGACCCTTCGGCGGGAACTTTCGCTTGCTTTTTTTATGGTTTTTTTGGTTTGTTAAACTTTAAACTTAACCATATATATTATTAAAACTTTAAAAAAAAAAAAGAACATAAACACATATAAAAAAAAAACATACGAAGTACTTTAAACCATAACACGTAACTTGAAAAACGAAAAATGAAAAATGAAAAATGAAAAATTAAAAAGTAAATACTATTATTATTATTGTTCCTTGTTTTGAGCAAAGAAGTAGTTCACCGCATACAACTCTAACCCATTCTTAACACTATATTCGGCTGCCCCATATCCTGGAATACCTGTACCCCAACATGGTCTATCTGTTGGTTTCTCAATACTTTTACCTTGTTTTTGTTTATATAACAAAAAAACATACCTATGAAATCCTGTCTTTGGTGGAGGTCCTGGTCCCATATAAGGAATCAAATCAATTCCATTTAAATCTTGTGTTGTAAGTTCATTTTCATTCCCATTCAATTTAATATCGCTACTAACATAATGACAATATTCTGACCATTTTTCATCACCTTTTGTTGGTGCATCAGGATCCGTTAAAACTAAAGTGAATTTATCATCATTTGATATTTTACAATCTTCTTCTGATTCTGGGGCATTCAATGTAAAATGAATCTTCGGTTTAACTTGTGTTAATTCAGGTGTTAATTTATTACCCATTGTAACTTGTAGATCTTCGTCATCATTATATTGAATTAATAATAAACCTTTTGGTTGAAAGGATTTATCGTGGATTACAGTTGGGATGATTTCATCCTTAATTAATGAATGCTTAATTGAAGATGAGATCGTAACTAAGCCTGAGGAAAACATTATCGGTTTAATGAATCTTGACCTGGTGATTAAAACTGGTCTGTTAATGAAACAAGCAGTTGCAATTGCAGTTGCTTTGAGCATTGGCTGAAGGAGTGACCACAATTGAAGTGGACTGACTGGCCCACGTCCGAGGGGGAAAATCCAAAATCGTCGCGATCACAAAAAAAAATAAAATAAAAAAAAATAAAATACAAATACAAATAATAGTGATGATAGTGATGATATAATAGTGAAGATTAAAAATCAGGAAAGTTTAGTTAACTTTAACTAAAAGTAAAAAGTGAAATAAAGTAAAATAATTTTTCTACATAAACTTATGTTTATCCCACACTTCATCTTGCATAAAACTCACTAATGCCTTACTACCTGTTTGTAATAATGGATGACCAGCAACTAAACTTAAAAATCTTTCTAATCCTTGTCTTCTTTCTTCAATATACTCATCATCAAATCTATTTGAATAATTCAATAATGATTTATCTGGTAATTGTGGTATTGCAACCCTTGTTGATTCATTCTTTAATATCCTTCTAAATGAATCAAAATCACTATACCGCCTTCTAACTCTACTCACTTTTTTTTGAAAACTAGGTAAATTGGTTCTACATATAATTTCATAATCGGTATACATATTTGAACTACTTGATCCATGAGTTATCGGCTTTGTAACTTCAACTTCTAAAAAATTCTCTGGTTCTGCATATATTTCATTCAAACTTTGAACATGCTTTTTAATTGGTGTATATGTCTGGAATGGATTGGGTGTTGGCATAATTGTACTCTTTTACCACTTGATAGCAAAGTGTCACTCACTCACTTATTGTAATTTTCAATTGTTTTAGATAAGAAGAATCGAACGAGGAGGCGGGTGTGTGTATATGATGTATACAAATCTCCTAAACGTGGCGCAATTTTGTGTTTTTTCCATTTTAAACAACAATACATAAAAATACTACTAAAACTATCCTAGTTAAATCCGTTTATATTTTTCCTCTGCTTTTAACCTTTCTTCAGGTTGTAATGTGTTAATCCCACCCAGTAATGTCTTTGATATCGCTTCCGTCGTACCTATAATTGGTCTAATTAAAACAACTGGCGTTACTTTAGCAAATTCTTTCAGTGCTCCTTGTGCTGACCCACCTTCACTTGCTTTAATTCCTGCCATAACCATTGCTTCTCTAGCATTATACATATTTCTACCAAATGATTCATATGCTGTCTTTAATCCTTCATTTAAATCTTGTGGTTGATTTGAATATAAACTAATTATCTTGCCTTCTTCTTCATTCTCCTCCTCCTCCTCCTCCTCCCCCTCCTCCTCTTCTTCTTCTTCTTCTCCCATTGCTTCTTCTCCTTCTTCGTCTTCTTCAAAAATAACACTGTTATTATTATCATTATCACCTTCAATTACTGATTGATTATTATAATAATTAACATCATCAACGTCATCTTCGGCAAATGCATCAAATGACATTCTTCTTTGATAATGATTTAATGAACTCTTACCAATCAGACTTTCTCCTTTATCTTCATCATTTTCCCTTGAATTTGATCTACGTCTAGTTGAACTTGAACTTGAACCACCACTACTTCTTCTTCTTCTAGTTGTCTTGTTCCCTCTAATAAATTTACCATTTCTTGCACTTGATCCTTTACCACCTAATGCTTCTTCTGTACTTTCTAAAATCGTTTGAGTACCAGCAATTAATTTAACACCTAATTTTAAAATTTCACCACCTGTAGTTTTTGAAAAACTACTTGCTCCTTTTTGTAAACTTCTAATTAATCTACCATCCTTTTGATATTCTTTAACAGGAACAGAAAATAATTCTGTAAATCCTCCACCAATTCTAACAATAGATTTAACTGGTGCTAATCCTGCTAAAACTCCTCCTAATTGATTTCTTTTAATATCTGGCATCCATAAATCATTTAATATTTTATTTAATTTACTAAATCCAACAATACCATATAATAAAACATTTTCAAGAATCATTTCTGATTCATCCAATATAAAAAAATTCATAAATTCAGTTGTATGACCTGATCTAATTCCTGCATAATCAATTTTTTTTGGTTTATAATCTAATTTTAATTTAACTGAATCAATTTTAAGTTTTCGAATATATGATTCTTCATCTGTTGATAAAATTGGTTGTTCAAATCTATTATCCTTAAATTCTCCAAATCTTGTTAAAAAGTCCAATGTATCTTGATCAACATATAGTCTAATTGGTAAAATTGAAACATTAATAGATAATTCTTGAGCTGCTAGCATACTAACTGATCTAATCGTTTTAATTGTGATATTGACCATTTTAGAATTTACTTCTCTATCACCATTTTCTCTTAAATAACCTAAAAACATATTCCAACTTGATGTTGGAACGTTATCAATAATTTGAAAATTACCAATTTTAATGTCCATAATGTTAACTAATTCTCCATTATCATCATTAAAAGTCGTTGGAATATCTTTTGGATGTGGTTCATCATTATTATATGTTTTCATTGTAAAATCAATATCATCCAAATCAATTAATAGTTTGTGAACTTTTGATCTTTTTAAATGAAGTTTCTTTGAAAACGACTTTTTATTAATTTCAGATAAATTTCTTGATTCTGACTGTAAACGATGATGAGATTGAGTTTCAACAGTTGAATTACTTTTAATTGATGATGTTTCAGATTCATAATTGATTGATTGATTAATACGATCATAAAACTGGGATGGATCCCTCTTAGTAGGAAAACTAACATGAATTGATTCATATAACATTTCCCCAACTGCTTCATTATTACTATCAATATCACCATCAAAATTATCAGAGATTACAGATCCACTACTAGATTCAGGAAGCAAAGAACCTTCTCTTGAAGAAGCGCTTGGATTGCCAGCATGAGGTTTCATTTGTTGTTTCAATTTTGATCGTTGATTATTTTTTTCAAAAACTTTATTTTCAACTCTTTGAATAGCATTATTAATTTGTAATCTTGTTTCTTTCCAATCATATCCATCAAATAATCTAATAATAACCTTTTGAATCCCAATATTAAATACCATTGGGATAATCAAATATTCTTTTTCATTATTATCATTATTAAAATGATCTTCATCGAAGAAAACTTCATCAGAGTTTCCTAATATACCAACACTTGCTTGTCCCATGGATGGAACTTCTGATTCCGATGTTCCAAAGGTTCCATAAAAATCATCAACTATACTTAATTCTTCTTGGATTGATGATGAAGAAACATCATCATAAACAATGTTATCTGATTTAATTGGTTTAATATTTTTAAAAAAGTTTTCATCAACACCAGTAAATGTATTAATCAATTTATTCTTAATTTTATATTTTTCATCGAATGTAAATTGTACTTGTTGTTTTAAATCTTTGAATAACTGAATTAAACAATTCGATGAATCTGAGCATAATTCGATATTCAAGTCATTTAAATTAACTTTCATATCTATTAAATGTTTCAAATCATTGACAAATTGTTCCATTTTTTCAACTGTATTTATCTGACATAATAGAAATAAAGAGTTTGCATAACCGACATTAATATAACCTTTACTTTTCATTAATGAAACTAACGTCCAAGAAGGATTCAATCTCCTAAATCTGTTGCTTTGTTCATCAGTTAAAATATTTTTAATATCATCTATTAGTTGAACTGTTATAGTACTGAAGGATGATTTAATTGATGTTGTATAATCACTGTTTAAGCCTATTTCCCCATGACCCTTTTTAATAACTAATATACATTTGGAGTTCAAATTGACTGGCGATAATCCAACAATGAAATCCGAAAATGCAAGTTTGATGATAAACTTAGAACGCAGCTTCTTCGTACGTTCCTCGACAATTTTGTAACTATCCTTATCTGTATCAAAAAATGTAAGCCATTTCCCATAATAATCTACACAAACTCCTTTAAAATGTAAAGACAATGAGGTTTTAAATTTCCCAACCATTGGATGCTGTTCTTTATCATCATCACTAATTAATGAGAGTAAAGGTTCAACTTTATATCCGAATCTTCTAGCAATATAAATATCCTTTAAACAAAATGTAATTGATGCATCTTTATGAAATGCAAATGCTAAACTTCTAAAATTAGATTCAAAATCACCAAATAAATCATTAATACCAGATATTTTCAGGGCAATATTTTTGAAGAGAACAAAATTTTGTAAAACTTTTGTTGTAGCACCAAAAAAAAGACTGCTACCTAACCTAACCTTTTTGGATCTCTTTGAAGAATTTAAATGATTTATAGAAGTTGTAGTATCAGTTGGATTCATTTCTTCTGAAAACTTGTTAAGTAAATCAACTAGTTCCATTAAAAGCTTATATGATAAATCAATAGAGACATTATCTATATCAGTGGTTGATTCAACAGTATAATTAATTTCATGTTGAGTATTTATATCGTATGTTCTTATAGTTGTTGCATTTTTATATCTTTTGAAAGTTAGTTGATTTAAAATAAGCAGAGGGTGTACTTTTTCTTCTTTCGAATCTGTAACATACTCACACAGTAATCTGTTAGTTTCAAAAACTCCAGTTAATGAATTGAATGAAGGCGGTAAGATTGTAATAATAATTTTATCGGTCGTCGATAATCGCAGGGTAATGTATATCGATGATGCTTGCGCAATAAATTCAGATTGTTCTGTTTCTTCTTTAGAAGGGTGTCTTAACTGATCCTGTTGTTCTTGTGGTGTCTCTCTTAATTTTATTGCCGATGCTGGTTTTCGTAAAAACTTAGAAGTTTGATAATAAGAAGATGATAAAGAAGTACCATTCAATGACGTCGAAGAAGAAGTAAACTCTGAAATTGTTTCTAGTAAAGGTTTCAAAGTCTTCCAGAATTCTATTGTCTCACTTAAAATATCTGAATCAATATTCATTTTTGCAATTTTGGAACAAAGAATAGTGGCTCTTGTGATTTTTGATTTTAATACTTCAAATTTTAAATCTGGAGTAGGTAACCTAGATTCCTCAAACTTGAATATTTCTTCCTTTGATTTTAGTATTGATATTTTATTAATACCACCCTGTATGAACGATGAACTTCTTTGCTGAATATTTATATTCTCAGCTTTCAATCTGATATCATCATCCTGAGCAAAAGCACCAGACTTATTTATAGCAGATGACAAACTAATTAGAATTTCATTAATATTAAAATTTTGTAATAGCAGAATGGAATTCTTTTCCTTTGGGTCACTTAAATTTGTAGCAACATCCACATTTGTTTTTCTTGCAGATGATATTTTAGTGATATGTTCAATTGAAGTTAATAAAGATGATATGCAAGAAGGCAATGGCGTGGCAGATATTTTAACATTAGTAACATTAACATTTAAATTTTCAACGGACTGTAGACCTTCAAATGAAGTTTTAATCTCATCAATAAATATGAGAGTTGTATCAGGATTAGATTTAATAGCTGGAGGCGAATTATTTGTATTTGAAAAACTTGAATTTGCATCAAAAAATTTAGAAGTGGCACTCATATACATTGAACTTGAATTACTATCGTGAGTGAATAGTATGCTATCAACTAGTGACCTAGTAACGTCATTTTTATCAGTTGCCATAAATGAAGTTGACATCATCTTATCATTGAATTCATAATCTTCATCATCATTTTCTTCATCTGTATCTGTTTCATTATTTTCTGTGGGTTTTGTTTCATTATCCAAACCTTTACCTGGATAAATATCAGGTTTCAATGATTTTATAGATAAACCTTCCAATGTAATATTTCTAACTCCATCATTCGATAGGAATTGAATTTTATCTAAATGGATTTCCAACACCGAAGGATCAGAGACTATTATAATCGAAGTATCCTTTATAGCAATGGTTAACCTAGATAAAGCCATATCAACAGCTTTTGCCATCATTCCACTTAATGCATATTCTTTATCTGATTTAGTGTCAATGGGCACTTCTTGTTCTTGTTGAAGTTTTTTATTATCTTTTTTCAAATCTTCTGTGGTGTCATCAATGTTATCATCAAACATCATAACACTAGTTGCTAAATTAGCAGTACTTTTAGCTAAAGAAAAATCTGAATGTTTTTGGGTATTAATTGAAGGTGATGCAGTTATTTGTAATCCATTGCAATTTATATTCAAACCATCTGACATCGTTAAAACTAATTCCATTTCTTTTATGGATCCATTTCTAACGTTGATACCAGGTATATTGAATCTTTCAATATCTAACTGTAAATTTGTCAAATTGATTCTTGAATTTGCACCTAAAGTAACTTCAAGGTTTGGTAAATCGATCTCTGAAAAGAGAGCAAGCTGCTGTAACACATGCTTCAGCAGTCGCTTCTGTATATTCTGTGGCATCCATGGTGCCATATCTACAGCTAGATGTATATGTAAAACTTATATACAAGATTGATCGTTGCCCTTTTGCCAAAGGTTTAAGCTTTGTTAATAGTGGCGCAAAGAACGGATAAGAATATACAATCAAGTGGCGCAGCAGCAACGGCGGCTTATCAAAATGAGGCGGGGTGGATACATGTGGCTGTGCGGCAAAGTTTTGTTATCGTAAGGTGCACGGGTGTGGAATTTGATATTATCAAAAGTCCTTTGGGAGTAGAGTGGAAAATAATAAGAAGTAGTAATTTTACTGGAATCAAGAATTGAATTAATGTCTTCTAATGATCCGTATGCTCAACTTTCACAGGATTACATAGACGAACTTCGATCCCAATATAAGAAAATAGAATCTTATTTGAAAGATATAGGATCTCAAAGGAACGAATTAAAAAGAATTTCAAAAGATCACAAAAGATATATTAAAGATACAAAGTTAGAAATAATTGAGTATTTGAAAAGTTTTATTAACGTACATGGATTATGTCTTCCTTTGGATGATTGGCCTGATGATATATACCAAGAAGTTTTTGGAAAGGATAAAAATGGTAATAAGTTAAATTTAAATACAATTAAGCCAACAAATCAACAATCTAGTGCATTCATTGGTAGGATTAAAAAACCATTTGATTTGAATATATTTAGCGATGAAGATTGTAAGATTTTTTTTCGATTTGAAAGGTCTCATTTATATGAATTATGCGAAAAACTAGGATTTAATAAGGAATTTAAGGAAAAAACTGAATTATTTAAAAATAGATCAACTGCTTCAAATCCAATTGAAATGCTATGTTGTTTATTGATGAGATTAAGTTCAGGTTGTCCATTAGATTATATTAAATTCTTTTTTGGTAGAAGTTCAACTTCAAGTATTTCTTATATAAGTACTGCTGCGATGAGATTTCTATTGAAAAAATTTGGTGATAAGATTGAATTCGATTGTATTTTAAATGATAGTAATATGTTAAAGGAATACAACAAAGCAATTAATAAAGTTAAATCAAAAAATTTCCCATTTCAATCAACGGCCGGATTCATTGATGAAATTTCTCTGACTATTTCAAAGCCAACATCCAATCAATTTAATTATTTAAACGATACCACTCAACAACATCATGTTAAAATGCATACGATAAGTTCACCAAATGGTATGATATCAGCAGTTTCAAGTATTTATCCAGGTGAATTAGAAAATAAAAAGCTTGAATCATTAGGGAAACTTTTATTTAAAATGAATAATTCATATCATAACCCAGTTAATCAAGTGCAATTATTAACATTGGTTGGTCAGGATCCGACATATACTAATCTAAGTAGATTGATTGAAACTCCAAGAGGGATTTTAAATTCAGATACAATCGAACAATCATTAACTGAAAAACGTATAATTCAAGCAATTAATTACCTTAGAACTCCAACTGAAAGAAAATTTTCAAATTTATTTAATTTATGGAGAACTTTAAGTATTCCATTAAGAGCTGCTAATGAAGATCCAAAACTATATATGTATACGGCTATTTTATTTACAAACATTCATAATTGTTATTATCCAAATAAAATCGGGCAACATTACCATTTATCACCTCCTTCAATTAATGAGTATCTAGGAATTCAAAGTGATAGTGTAATAGTGAATGATATCGTTGATGATAATACCCCGGTGGTAAATGATGCTTATAACGTTAACGAATTCAATGATAGTGGTTCTTTGGATATGGAGTTTGATTTTTAGTTTTTTTCTGTTGCTTAGTTACATTGAAAAAAATAGGATTACAGTTTATACACGCAAAGAACAAAGGAAAAGCTAAATGACCGAAAATAGTTTACAAAAGATATATAAAGACACAGGCGGAAAGGAAGAAGGGCGTAGAAAGAGAAAGAGAGAAAAACTCATTTATACGCAAGAAAACAAAAGCAAAAAAAACAAGTATGAACAGACCAAGGATTATTAGAAACTATAGACCGTCATCATCATCATCATCATCATCATCATCATCATCATCATCATCATCATTAATATCATTATCATCATCATCAACACCACCACCACGATCATCATCTTCAAAAGCCCGAAGATCTCTCAGTGCGTTATCTGAATTGGTATCAACTGCAACCAATTCATCCCTAACATGTATTAATTGAGCTTTATATTTAGCGTGTAATGTTTTATATCTATTATTTAAACTTGAATAAATTTTTGATAATTCTAATGAATGTTTATCTAAATTTTTATATAATTCTAAGTACTCTTTAATTCTTTTATTAGGATCATCAACAATTCCATTAAATTGTTTATTCATTGGTTTAACAGAATTAATTTCAGAATTTGATAATCCAGCCTTTTTAGCTAATGAATGCATACCTTCAACACTATTATCTTTTAACATATCAATAATATCATTTTTAAATTTACTCAAATAAAAACCAGCTTTCTTTTCTTTCAAATATTCCATTAATGGACCAGGATATTCCATAACACTATTCCATGAAGTATATTCTGCCCCAACTGACATACATGCACTTTTTGCTTCTAATGCATGTTCAAATAACTGAATTTCCCAATTTGCATAAGCAGTCTTAACAAACTTTGATGGAATACCAGAGTAATTTCTGGCGATTGATTCTGGTAAACCTTGAATGAAAGCTATTCTACCATTTTGTAAGTGACGTAAAGCTCTTTTTTTAAAAGCATCTAACGTTAAACTTTTGCCATATCTCGCTGCCAAATTTGTTTGTAGATTAAATTTTGTATGAGCTTCAATTAATGCTTTTGTTAATTTTTCTGCGGTTGCTACCTTCATTACTCCATCATTTAATAAAATAGAGAAAAAATTTTCAGCTTCTTCATCACTAAATTTAACAACAACTCTTTTTTTATTGGAATGATCATCTCTTTCATGATCTTCTAAAGTTGATGTTGATTGTGGAGTTGATAAAGTATGACTTTTCCTTACTTTAGGAACTGTATTATTTGAAGTAAATCCGATAGTTGAATTACTTGAAGTTGGTGTGGCTGCAGTGTTAGTTATCGATTTCGATTTTGGAGGGGTCAAATCTAAATTAATATTTTGAGAAATTGAGTTTGGATTTGATGAAATTCTAACATTTGAATTTGGAGATATTCCTCTTTCTTCATTTGGACTTTCAGTGACTGGAGTTGAACTTATTTTGAAATTAGCAAAGGCAGTTGGATTTGGAGAGGGGAAATGAGTAGGTAATTGACTTGTTTGCATTGGCATTGAATATCCATTAGAATTCGTTGGGCCGGGAATATAATTAGGGTGCATTTGCATTGGAATACCCGAACGGTTTTGAGGTTGAAGCACTGGAGCACCCATCTGAGTCGGTAGTTTATTTTGAGTTTGAACCTGACAATTGATATTGACAGTGACAGCTGTTGAAGGGGACTTGGAACTCAAAGAAGTAGAAGGAATTGTTGAAGTATTAGGGGTATCATCTTTATCAGTAAGCAAATCATCATTTTTCACTTGAATAGTTTTTCTTTTCTTCAATATTTCAGAATAGGAACCGGAACTTGAAGTTGTTGAACAAACCATGTTCTTTGGATCCCACTTTATAGTTGAAGCATTACTCTTTCTTTTAATGCCCGAGTATCTGATTTGAGGATTTGTGAGATGAGTTTGTGGAGAAGTAGGACCGGGAAGAGGATCGGTAGGCCTAGTGGCAGCACCTGACCAAGTGGTTTCGCCAGGCGGAGTGGTGACTTTAGTTGAAGTATTAGAAGCAGCAACAGCAGCAGCACCAGTATCAACACCAGCATCAGTAGTAGTTGCAGTTGGTGATTCAACTTCAGCCATCAATAACAGTTTGAAAACGGAACGTTTGGTGGCTAATGCTTTCTCCCAAATTTTGGCATTTCTCACAGTGAAACTGCCAAATTTGGAACCGTAAAAAAGTGAGAAACACAGTCGGGTCTATCGACGCACAGAGTTTTTTTTTTTGAGGTCGATCGACCACGATTTACTCAAAATTGTCTTTCTTCCGGAACGACGACGAGTCTGAAGTACAGTTAGTAAACACTTTCAATATCACACGCCAGTCATCAACTCCGAACCATCTACTTTTTGCTTGTTGATCCTTCCTATTACCATTTACATTCATTAACTTGTACATTACATTTAAAGTCACCCTTTCACTTTATTTTACAATGGACGCTAGCGAAATAAATTATGGTCAATCTGATCAATATACTGAATATACTGATACTCAAGGTCAATATAATGATATAACAACGCCACATCAACAGCATCAACAGCAACAACAGCAACAACAACAACAAGGTGATATAGAAGAATCCCCGCAACAATTAGATGACGACGAAGACTTTAGTACGGCTCAGGGTGGTGCGTTTGCAAATGTTGGTCAAGGTTTAGTTGGTAGATATAAAAATCATATGATGCAGTATTGGCAAAATACTATTAACTCAATTGAACATGATGATCATGATTTTAAAAACCATCAATTGCCGTTAGCAAGAATTAAGAAAGTTATGAAAACTGACGAAGAAGTTAAAATGATTTCAGCTGAAGCACCAATTTTATTTGCCAAAGGTTGTGATATTTTTATTACTGAATTAACAATGAGAGCTTGGATACACGCCGAAGAAAATAAAAGAAGAACTTTACAAAAATCAGATATTGCGGCAGCTTTACAAAAATCAGATATGTTCGATTTTTTAATTGACATTGTACCAAGAGAAGAAGAAAAGCCAAAAAGAAAGCCTTCAACACAACAATCATCATCTCAAAGTGTACCACAACATTTCCAAGTTGAAGAACAGCAGCAGCAGCAGCAGCAGCAACAACAACAACAACAACAACAGCAGCAAGTGTATGATCAACAATATTTACAACAACAAGTTCAATTAATTCAACAATCAGAACAACAGAATCCAACTTCAGAGTATCTGCTACAGCAACAGCAACAAGCTGCAGCTGCAGCGGCCGCTCAACAATATTCAAGTTATGACCATCAACAACTACAACCTCCTCCAAGCTCGAATCAACCTGGTGATTATTAATTTTACGTTTAAATTTACGTTAAGCTTTTATATTTGTATTTTAAATGGAATTCTAAATTTATTTACTATGACATTTTGCTTTGCTTTATTCTCTTTTATTTCTACCTGCCCCTTTTTTTATCTTTTTTGATCGGATTGCTTTATACTAAAAAAAACAACTTTTGTACGTTAAATAGATGGATTGTAAAATAATTGAAATTCCGAATCCGGAACGACGAAGAGCAGAAATAGTCATAATCAGCCACATAGTGGCGCAGAAGGCCAAGAACCCACGTGGGTCACCAATCGGCAGCTTTAAGAAGCAGAAAATATGGAGCAGCCAACAGTCACACGACCGCTTTCCATTTACAACCAAAGTCCCCGAGTTGTTCTTGGTATTGAACCTTGGCTACAAGTTCAACATATGTATGTGATGGTAGCAAGATCGTGAACACGAATTTAGTGTTGTCTGGGGCTCTATTTTGGTTCTGACTTCAACAGTTTCGGTTCCTGACCCAGCGGCTTCAGACAATCACCAGGAGGTATTGTTGCCATAATGCCGGTTCACATGGTACAATGTGGCATTTTCGGCGTGCCAATCGGTGGGAGCGTCAATATTCGTATGGAATTGCTTTTTCTGTAGCGTGCAATTTCTTACCCGAAAAAACAACTGCTTTGCTTTTAGTAAGAAAAAAAAAACAACCTCCTAGTGACCCCATTTCCTTCATAAATAGTTTTGCTTTTGCTGCTTTTTCTGTTTTTTTTTCCTTTTTCTGTTTCTTGCTTTTCTTCTTTTCGTCAACTTTTCTTTTAACGGGCTCAAATAAGGAGTGAATCATCTAAGCTTACAATGAAATTCACTCAATCGTTACAACTAAATGCTGTTCCTGAATGGAAAGACCATTATTTAAATTATAAATCTTTGAAAAAAGTTATTTATGAGTTACAAGAAGTTACTGTAAATCATGAAGAAGTCTTTGGTGAAGGAAATTCTTCTACTGCTGTTGGTAATTCAACCGATACTGGGAAATCCCAATTAAGTGAAACGGTTGAGAAGACCGGAATTTCAAAATGGTCAAATAAATTGAGTTCCGGGTTAAAGAATTCCATTCCAAAGAAGAAGAAAATGATGACGAAAATGACTGATGTTGAAGAAAGTACATTTGAATTAGAAACAATTGGAACTGATAAATCAAGTTCATCAAAGGAAAATTCAGAAGAAATTGAAATTGAAGAATTTCATCCATATGAAGTTGACTTTATTAAAATTACACCAAAAAAGGTTTTCGAATCTAAACTATCTTTTGAGTTGAGAAGAGTTGATTCATTCTATTCTCAACAAGAAAAATTAATTTATGATGAAATTGAAAGATTATTGAAAGATTTACAATTCTATCATGATACCGAAAACGATTTAACGAATGTTACGACAGCTATTCAATTTCATGATATCGAAACTGGTTTACCAGAAGACGAAGATGACGAAGATGATGATTTACGTTCAACCGCCGCTTTTTCAACTTTAATAACTGATAATGAATTTAATTTATCTTATCAACATGAAATTTCCTACAAAAAAAGAATTACTGAAGCTTTTGTTTCATTATCCGAACTTAAATCCTATATTGAATTAAATAAAATTGGTTTTAGTAAAGCTTGTAAAAAATTTGATAAAACTTTAGATGAATCAATTAGACAAAATTATATTAATAGTTTGAGTGATAAATCTTATATATTCCATCTTGATACAATCGATAAAGTTGATCAATTAATTGAAGAATTAATTCATGTTTATTCAGGTGTTACCAAACAATCAATTGAAGATTCAAGAATTCATTTAAGATCTCATCTTAGAGAACATATAGTTTTTGAAAGAGCAACTGTCTGGAAACAAATGATTGGATTAGAAAAAGATTTAGATGGTGCTATGTCATCAAATGTTTTAACTGGTGATGAATCCGAATTAAAAAACTTATATTCCTTAGAAATGTTCAAATTTAAATTACCTTTTACTATTAGTTTAAAACTTACAAAAATTGAATATTTTAAATTTCCAAAATGTGTTTTTAAAAGTAGAACTGCATGGAAAATTTATCTTGCTGCTACCGTTTTTGGTATTTTGTTAGGGGTGAAAACTTTAAATGATAGAACTGAAGGAAATTGTTTAGCGGTGGTTGCACTTTGTGCGATTTTATGGGCCACTGAAGCAATTCCATTATTTGCAACTTCATTATTAGTTCCATTCTTGGTTGTCACTTGTAATATTTTGAAAGATTCTGATACAGGAGAAGTTATGGGTGCATCAGATGCATCAACATATATTTTAGAACAAATGTGGAATTCAACGATTATGTTATTATTAGGTGGATTTACATTAGCTGCAGCATTATCAAAATACAATATTGCAAAAGTTGCATCATCATGGATTTTATATTGGGCAGGTACGAAGCCAAGAAATGTTTTATTAGCAATCACCGGAGTTGCATTATTTTTATCAATGTGGATTTCAAATGTTGCTGCACCAGTTTTAGCTTATTCATTAATTGATCCAATGCTAAAATCTTTACCGACTGAATCCGGTTTTGCAAAAGCTTTAGTTTTGGGTATTGCACTAGTTTCTGACGTTGGTGGTATGTCAACACCAATTTCTTCACCTCAAAATATGATTGCAATTGAAGCATTAGATCCACAACCAGGTTGGGGTAATTGGTTATCATTTTCCATTCCGTTATGTATAATTTGTTGGATTGCTATTTGGTTAGAAATGATTTTCACATTTAAAATTAATACAGTTAAATTAAAGCCAATTAAACCAATTAAAGAAAAGTTCACATTCAAACAATATTATATTACGGTAGTTACAATTGTAACAATTCTTTTATGGTGTGTTGAAGGACAAATGGAAAATAGTGTTGGATCATCTGGTATCATTTCATGTGTTCCAATTGTTGCGTTTTATGCAACAGGGATTTTAACAACACCAGATATTAATAACTACCCATGGTCAATTGTTTTATTGGCGATGGGTGGTATTGGTTTAGGTAAAGCGGTTTCATCATCAGGATTATTAAATACCATTGCAACTGCATTATCAAAAAGAATTGATTCATATCCAGCAATTGGAGTTTTAGCAATCTTTGGTGTTTTATGTGTTGTGTTTGCAACATTTGTTTCACATACAGTTTCTGCAATTATCTTGGTTCCATTAGTTCAATCCATTGGTGAAGAATTGAATCATGAATTTTTATTAGTTTGTGGTATTGCATTAATCGCATCAATTGGTATGGGATTACCATCATCAGGCTTCCCAAATTCTATTGCTATTTCAAAAACTGATGATTTAGGTAATAGATATTTAACAACTGGATTATTCATATCAAGAGGTGTTCCTGGCTCAATTATTTCTTTTGTTTTTATTATCACCGTTGGCTATGGTATTATGGCTGCTCAAGGTTATTAGATTACTAGAATGCTGTTTACCGTTTTTTTTTTCTAATCATTTCATTCACTTCAATCCAAAAATATTTTTTTTTTCTTGCTTGTTTTATAATATAATTATCATCTTTTTTTCTTTCTTTTTTTTCTATGTGTACAAAATATCAATGTAAAATGAATTTTTTTTTTATCTTTGAAACATTAAAAACGCGGGGTTGGAGTGCGGCTGCCTGCTTATAACTCTTTCCCTTTTAGGAAAAATCGACGCGTCGGCCGCCAGCCATTTCCAGTGGCAAATGGCTTCAACTGATTTTGTTCCCCTTTTTCCTTGTTTTCTTTTCATATTCTACATTTTATTCTTTTTATTTTCTGTGTGGACCTTACAAATATGCATCTCTCTAATTCAATCGTTTTATCTATCTTACTGTCGCTGTCCTCTGTAAACGCTTTAGTCGTTCCAAAGAAATTCGATGATTTACCTTCCAAATTTAACTTAGTTAAAGTTGAAGCTTCTTCAATACAACCATCAGTTGGCGAATCTCCAATCATTCCTAATCCAACAGTTCAATTATTATCTGAAGAAGACTCTGCTCCGTTACTCTCTTCGGATTTAGCAATTCCAAATTCTTATATTATAACTTTGAAAAATGGTTTATCAAAAGAGGAATCCGAATTTCATAAATTATGGGTTGAAGATTTAATTTCACAATCAACAAAATCTTTAAAAACCTCTGAGCAAATCTCTGAATTTTCGGTTGAAAATGGTGGTGGATTGAATCATATTTACAATATCGATGGGTTAACTTTAGGTTATTCAGGTAAATTTACTCCAGAAGTCATTAAAACTCTACTGAGACATCCGGATATTCAAGGAATTGAAATGGACTCAATTGTTCATGCAAATGATGTTAAAACTCAAGTTGATGCTCCTTGGGGTTTAGCAAGAATTTCTCATAGAGATCAATTAAGTTTATCAAACTTCAATCAATATTTATATGATGAAACTGCAGGTAAAGGGGTTACTTCTTATATTATCGATACTGGTATTAATGTTGATCATGAAGAGTTTGAAGGAAGAGCTAAATGGGGTGCCACAATCCCAGAAGGTGACGAGGATGTCGATGGAAATGGTCATGGTACTCATTGTGCTGGTACAATTGGTTCTAAATCTTACGGTGTTTCTAAAAATGCTAATTTAGTTGCAATTAAAGTTTTAAGATCAAATGGTTCAGGTTCAATGTCAGATGTTGTTAAAGGTGTTGAAGTTGCCACCAATATGCATATTAAAGAATCAAAAGAAGGCAAATCTACTTTTAAAGGTTCAACAGCTAACATGTCATTAGGTGGTGGAAAATCACCTGCCTTAGATTTGGCTGTTAATGCTGCTGTTAATGCTGGACTTCACTTTGCTGTTGCCGCAGGTAATGAAAATCAAGATGCTTGTAATACTTCACCAGCTGCTGCCAAAAATCCAGTTACCGTTGGTGCTTCAACTTTATCAGATACAAGAGCGTATTTTTCAAATTATGGTAAATGTGTTGACATTTTTGCTCCAGGTTTAAATATTTTGTCAACTTATATTGGATCAAATTCTGCAACAGCAGTTTTATCAGGTACTTCAATGGCTTCACCACATGTTGCAGGTTTATTATCATACTTTTTATCATTACAACCAGAATCTGACTCATTATTTTCTTCAGGTTCAATTACTCCTCCTGAATTAAAGAAAAAATTAATTAAATTTGGTACAAAAGATGTATTATCATCAATCCCTGATGCCGATACTCCAAACGTTTTAATTTTTAATGGTGCTGGTAAAGATTTGTTTGAATTTTGGAATTTTGAAGATCAAGAAAGTGAATCTAGAGAATCCACAAATATTGATATTTTAGTTAACGATGTCAATAAGATTGTTGAAGATCTTAAACAGTTGATTGACTATTAGAGAGAGAGAGAGAGAGAGAG
Source organism: Ambrosiozyma angophorae (assembly GCA_030567475.1). Taxonomy (NCBI): domain Eukaryota; kingdom Fungi; phylum Ascomycota; class Pichiomycetes; order Pichiales; family Pichiaceae; genus Ambrosiozyma; species Ambrosiozyma angophorae. The sequence continues at coordinate 19,668 of JAJLSH010000209.1, read as the reverse complement.
AGAGAGACAGAAAGAGAAAATGTGTTTAATGATTCGTTTTTCATCCATAATTCCTGGTTCACTTCAGTTTTGTCTTTTTTGTATTTGGATTGAATTTTTGAATTGTTTGTTTTTATTATTATTTTCTAATTTTTCTTTTTTTTTTACGTTGTACGTTATACTTTCTGGTTGGTGTTAAATTTTTTTTGATTTTATCTTTAGTTCCTTTCGTTTTTTTACACATAAATAACACGTATTTTCGATTACCCTAAAACAACATCTCCTTCTTTTATCTAAAAAGTAATACTTTAATGAATCATTTATGCAAAGATTTTGATTCAAGTAACTGTTTAGAGTAGAATGATGGCAGCGAAGTTAGGAACACATTAACAATACATAAATCAAACACATCAAGAAATGGAAAAAAATAAATAAGTAAATAAATCTAAAATGAAACTAAGGTAAAATTCTTAAACTTCTTAAAATTTGAAAAGCTGTTAAACCAGTTAAATTAATAAAATTCCAAACTCTATAAATTAATTTTGTGATACAAAAGGCTATAGTAATTTTAAAAATAAATTTTAAAATCAAACTAAGTGTTATACAGAATAATTCCCCAAATTTAATGAATTCAGCTCTTGATTTGGAATCCTTAGGAATAACCATAAACGTAACCAACATTACGATCATTGAAATAATCATATCTAATGTAAAATCAATGAAATGAAATAATGGCGATAAAAATAGAAATAAATTCAATATATAATCTATTGTTAAATTCATATCTCTTAGATCTTTTGCCAACGTCAATAATTTATTTGATGTAGATTTCATTGAAGTAGTTGTTGTTGCTGTTGTCTGTTTAAATGAATCTATTTTTGAATCGCTCATATGTGGGATTGCTGCCGCTTCATTTAAAGAATGAATTGAATTCATTAGTGAATCATGTAACGATTTTGTTGATTTAGGAATTTCTGGGATCTTTTGGAATGACTCTAATGATGTTGATGATGCTGTGGCCGATATGATTAATTTATCTAATTTCTTTTTAATGCTTGTTCTACGTTTTTCATCATTATTTAAATCATCTAATTGTAATTGTAACTTTTTCATTTTTTTTAAAACTTTATCCCTTTCATTTAATTCTACTTTCTCTTGTGATGTGTTTACTGATTTTGGCATCTTTGGAATTGAAGAATGAACACTCGAGTTATCTGGAATGTCCTTTAATTCATCAAATGAATTTGAAACTCTACGTAATGTTTCTGATGATGACCTTACTTCACTTGAATTTTCTACAGAAATTTTGGGTATTTCAGTTGATTCATTTGATAAAGAGGAAGATGAAGATGAAGATGATGACGAATACTTTGCTGAAATGTGCTGTAAATGAATATCAGATAATTCAGAATCAGAAATTGATCCAAGTTCAGTAAAAGTACGTTCCGTTCTAACGAACGGAGAAACAGACCTTGTTAAAGTTTTATTAATCGTATCATCAAAGTCTGATTTAACAAATGATTTAATTTCATCATTAGATGAAACCTGTTTATTTAAATGATTCTTATGTTTTCGATCATCCTTATAAAAATGATGATTATTAACTTTGTGGCTAATAAATGGAACACCAGAAATGTATTTATTATAATCTTTCATTTGTTTATTGAATTCTTTTAAACGACTTTGTCTATCCTTTAAAGTGGATGAATGAGGTAATCTTTTTAGACCCCTTTTAACATATTCACTTTTTTCATCCTCTTCTTTCGTTTCTTTTAACCATTTTTGATATCTTTTTGAATATTCATAATCATATTGGTTTTCGGTAATTTTGTTAATTTTATCAAATGCCTGTTGTTTAAGATGATCACCTTTATTATTAACTGCAGCTTTTAATATAAAATAATTTTTATCAGTTAATTCATTATTTAAAACATATTTCATAGTTTCTTTATCCCTTTTAATTTCATCTTCTTCACCTTTTCTATTGTTTTTGAATTTTTTAACTTTTTTTTCTCTTGGTAATCCTTCAACTTTATGAATTTCATCCCATTTTGATTTTGATGAAAGTAATTCAGTTTTCATTTTTCTATATAATTTTAAATTTTCTCTTGCAATTTCCTTTTCTTTAACATTTTTATTTCCCTTTCCTTTCTTTGATCTTTTATTAATTGAATGGATTGATGCATTATTATAAACTTTTGATTCCATATTATAATTAATTGATTTTGGTTTAATAACATTAACATTATTTATTAAAGGATTTGAATATAACGTATCACTATTAAAAACAATACGTTCAGGGTTACCTTCTTCAACATCAAAATTGTCACTTGAAGTTCTCTTTGTAAGTCTACTTTTTAATCTTTGATAATTCCGATTTCCACTTGAATCTAATCTTAAATCAGGAACAGTAGAAGCATGAGTATAATTATTTTTATTAAGAATTCCATCTTCATTAACTTTTCCAGCAGATGATTGTCGTTTAAATAAATTTAAAAAAGTTCCAGTTCTTTTTAAATTATTATAGTTATTATTCAAAGATTCGTCATTGACGGTATGATGGTGTTTAGCTTGATTACTTTTATGATCTCTTATTTCAACTTTATCTTCATCAATTAACCCTTTCTCAAGTTTCAACTCTTCACCCTGATCTCGTAACTGATCTAACAATTCTTGCAGAGAAGAAGCTCTTCTTTTAAAATTACCTGAATTAAGATTTGATTTATTAATACTTTGATATTTTTGTTTCGTTATACTTGAATCTGGTGACTGACTCGATGATAATTTTTCTCTTGGAAGTGGTATAGTTTCTATTGATGAATTCCGTTTTGACTTAAGAAAAGCAGTGTTAGCAACAATACTGGATTGATTATTTGATACCTCTTTTGATCTAAGTATCAATTGCGGAGATTCGTTAACTTGTTGAATTGGTGGTTGCGATGAAACGATACCATTAACATCATTTAACATACAAGACATTTTCTTTCAAAACAGATTAGATTTAAATCTGACAATATAGTACTATACATTCATACCGCCTCCATTAGACTGGGCAGAGTGACTACGTTTTAAGTTGGTTTTGCTAGGATCAAACGTTGAATTTTAGTTTGGTTTTAAATGGCTGGTGATGCGAAAGTTTTAAGGTGAAAAGTTGATCAGTCAGTTAAAATTGACGAGGCGGATTAATGGGTTGAATTGAATTAAAGTAAAAGTTATGGAGACGGTACCATGATGAATACCGATTCCAAATACCTTCTATAATCACTCGTACGTCGGTTTATGAAGTTCGGTTCAGATGGTAGCAAATTATCAAACTCTTGATACCTAAAAAAAAAAAAAAAAAATGTACACTTTTAAAATACTTTCTAATAAATCAGCTACAACAATAACAAAATAAAAGATTAGCTATATATTTAAAAATCAATTATTCTCACTACCATTACCCCTATATTCATCCAAAAACGATTTAAATTCATCTTTAACATTAATACCATCCAATTGAGTATCATTATTTAATTCATCCATTTCTAAATCGTCAATATCAACATCATCAGATGTTTCTTCTTCAGAAGTTGGAACATCTTCAATTGATATTGATTTATTGCTACTTAATTTTTTCATTAGATTAACTCTACGATCGATTGCAATTGGTAATTTATCAAATAATTGAATTAATTGATTTAATATTAAATTTGATTGTTGTTTACGTTGATTAATTTCATCTGATTGTTGTTGTTGTTGTTGTTGTTGTTGATTTAAATAATGAATATTAAATTCCTTTGATTTTAATATATTTATTAATGATAAAATTTGTAATTTTATATCAAATACGGTGATTAAACATTTATTTGAATTATTAAACCAAATTTCAATTAATTTTAATATATCTTCATTAGTAATTTTTAATAAATAATCAAAATTTTTATATGATAAACCAATTATTATTTTTAAAAATATTCTTAAATTCTTAAAATCATTTAAAAAATATAATTGATTTCTATAATATAATTTAAAAATTAATTGAATTATTTTTAATATTGATGAATTATTATTTGCTAATTTTAAAATTAATTGAAATGATAAATTAAATAAAAATTCAATTAATTCATCATCATATTCATTACTTTCATCATCTTCAAGAATTTCATTAAATAATTTAATAATTAAATGAATTAATCCATCTAATTGAACCAAATCTTGCTCATAAATTATAACTGATTGAAAATAATCTAAATATTCATAAAAATAATCAATTCCAAAAGTTTCAAAACTATTTAAGATCAAATTTAATATTTCATTATTTTCTTCAATTTTAAAATTATTTTTAAAAATAAATTGGAAACTTTCTAAAATTTCTAAAATTTCAGTTAAATAATCAACCATACAATTATTAAAAATAAATTCAATTGTTGGTTTTGTTAATTTTAAAATTTCATATGTTGTGCGTTTATCTGTAGTCATTGTTAATATAATTGTATTTAAATTAATTAATAAAGAAGAAGATTGAAATTGTTTATCAGAATTTTCAATATTTGTTGCAACTTCTTCTAAAATTTCTTCAGAAATTTTTAAAAATTGTAAATTTATATTTTTCGTTAATTGTAAAGCAAATGGTTCTAAATTATTACTAAACTTTAAAACTAAATCATCCATAATTTCATTAATTAAATCGAATTGATAATCACCTGATAATTGTAATAATTCAGACATAATCATTGGAATAGTATTTGATAATTCTTTACTAATTTCTTTATTATAAGTTAAACAACGAATTAAATCAATCGATTCAATTCTTAATGGTAATGATTCATTTTTATTTAAGAAATTTTTTAATAAATTTTGATAAATTTTAATTAAAATATTTAAATCATTTAATTTAGATTGAGGTAATATAATTGATAAAGCTTCACATGATATAGTTTGTAACCATTTATAATTATTATTTGTTAATTGTGGTAAAATGAAATTAATTATTAAATAATTTAAATCAATTTCATTATTATTTAATTGAATTAAATTTGACCAAATATTTGATAAAATTTTTAAACCTGCTTGATATTTAAATAAATCATTTGAATTAAAAATTTCATTAACTTGATTTAATAAAATTTCAAATGATAAATTAAATTTATTATTTGAAATTAAATAAATAAATTCATTTGATGATGTGAAACCATTTTTAAAATCATAATTTAAATCATAATAAATTTTTAAATATTCTAATGGATCATCTTCAAATAACTCAATGATTTCTTCATTACAACTCAAAGAAGGTATAATTAACAAATTTAATATTGAATTTAAATTATTTAAAATATATTGATTAAAAATTGATTCAATTTTAATTGATTCTGAAAAGAAGGAAATTAAATAATACTTTGACGAATCATTTAATTGAGTTGGTAATTGATTAATTAATTGAAAATAAGTACTTAAAATATTTGGAATAATGTGATCAATTAAAATTTGTTTTTCATTTGAATTTTTATAATGTTTAAAAATAAATCTATATAAATTTGAAAAACAATTTTTGATTGATTTATCATAATAATAGTCATTATCATTATCATTATCATTATGCTTATTATTATCATTATCATTATGCTTATTATTTTTATTGTTTTGATTATTATTTTTTGAATTCATAATATGATCCAACATAAAACTTAACCATTTATTTAAATTATTTAATTCATCTTTGAAAAAAGGTGGTAAATAAATAAATGTTGAATATTTATAGATTTTTAAAATTAAATAGATTGTTTGATTATTTGGATTACTTGTTAAAATATCTTGTAAAATTGGGAAAATATTTGAAACAATTGGATCAATAAAATTTAATCTTTCATCAATTGAATCATATTTATGCTTTTTCAATATAGTTTTCAATAATAATAAAGATTTTAAAGTATTTGATTGTAAATGATTATAAGCTAAATCAATTAATTGAATTGACCAAGGTAAATTTGATTCAACTTTTAAAATTAATTCAATTGAATTTAATAGTTGTAATAAAACTAAATGATTTGTAATATTATTTGAAAAATATAATTGAATTAAACCATTTTGAATTTGGTTTTTTAAATCAATTTCAGATTCATCAAGTAAATACCAATTTGATCTAATTTTATTTTTAAGTAAAGTTGTTGAAGTTATTAACAATTGATTATTATTTGAAATTGATGAAGAATTGGAAGTGATAGAAGATAATAAATCTAAAGCAGAGATAGAATTAAGGTGTTGTTCAGCTTTTACCCTCACAGAATCTATTGGAGATAAAGAGTTATTAAGAGCGTCATTTAGAGAGGCCATGACTTTTAACTTAATAAACACACATATAATAATTTAAAAAGAATTTTAAAGTTGCACACCCAGTTCAAAAAAATATATACACCACACTCACACTGAAAAAAAAAAAAAAAATTAATAAGGAAAGTGGCTGGTAATGTGGCAAAGCAAGAAACGTGACCGTCCGATCAGGTGACAATTGAGCACGTGAACTAAAATCACATGATACTAACTATACACGTGAGTTTATCATGTGATGTGGCGCAGTACAGATTCCCCTTGCTGCGCCTTTTTTTTGTTTTTTCCGGAGTTGAATCGGCTGTGGCGCATGCTCGTTAAATTCAATTTATTTCCCATCCCATATTGATTATTATTATTATGATGATTGATGATGATTTGATAAAATCAAATTTATCACTTCATTATTTTTTATCAACTTCAAGATGTTTTCATTTCCATATCCAACTCCTTTAAGTACAACAGGTTATTGGGGTCCGGTTACTTCCACCATTGATTGGTGTGAAGAAAATTATATTTTATCTCCATATATAGCAGAACTTATAAATTCATTTACCAATTTTATATTTGTTTTATTAGCATCAATGCATATTAAATCAGCAATTGTTAATAAACATGGTCCATTATATATCTTTATTGGTGTTGGGTTTGCTTCTGTTGGTGTTGGATCCTTTTTATTTCATATGACTTTATTATATGAATATCAATTGATGGATGAATTACCAATGGTTTACGTTACAGCTTTACCTTGTGGTTATTTATTAGGTTGGGGTAAACCAAAATTAATTAAATATTCATATTGGACTTTAATCTCAGTATCAACCTTATTATTTACCTATATTTATATCTTTAGATTTAGAGATCCTGCATTTCATCAACTTTTTTATGCATTAATTAATTTTATTGTTATTTATAAATCTTTAAAGACAATTAATTCAGTTGTTAAACAAAAATCAACTAGAATCTTACTATATAAATTATTATTATTATCATTTTCGTTATTTGGTTTTGGTTTTTTCATTTGGAATTGTGATAATATATTTTGTAATGATTTAATTCATTTTAGAAGGGAAATTGGTTTACCTTGGGGTATTGTATCCGAAGGTCATGGTTGGTGGCATATTTTTACAGGTTTAGGAATTTATTATTTTATTATTTATAATCAATTGATGGGTACTTATATGAAACATGAAGATTCTCATTATAAATTAGTTTGGAATTATGGTTTTATTGCTGAAGTTAAATTAATTTCTCCATTGAATGAAAATTCAAAATTAGAATGATTTTTATTTTGTTTTTATTTTATTATACCCATTACTTATTTATTATCATTACTTTTTTTTGCACGAAATCATCCTTTTTTTTTTTTTTTTTTCAAT
>JAJLSH010000209.1:0-11954 GCA_030567475.1 Ambrosiozyma angophorae | reverse complement strand
TTTTTTTTTTTTTTTTTTTCAATATTTTCTTATACATTTCTTTTATATATACATGATACAAAAATATAATCCTTTTTTTTCTTCTTTTGTTAAATGATTCATTCAATTTTTAACATAATATATTTATAATTATTCAATAAAATATCATTCTTACTATTAACTGAATTCTTAAAATTTTCATCTTCAATAATTAATTTTAATTCATTAATTGATTTATTAATCCATTTATTTTTAATACTTGTTGATAATAACAATCCAATTGTTTTCGATTTTTCAATTATTAGATTCAAATCTAATTTATCCATTGATACTTTTAACATCTTATTTAATAATAATTCAATAATTTTATAATGTCCTTCTTTTTTATCAAGTATTAAAATATCAATTAAATTTAAAATTAATAAATTAATTTCAATATAATTTTTAAAATTAATTTCATAATCTAAAATAACTTTAATTAATTTTTCAATCAATACATCATTATCATTATCATTATTATTTTTCATTAATTCATTTTGATATTTTTTTAAATATTTATAAAAAAATTTAATTACTAGAATTGAATCAATTGAAAACCAAAATTTATCAACTCTAATTAATTTTAAAATTTCAAACTGTTTAAAATATTCAGGTATTGAAATTAATTTATTTGCCAATATTAAACTATGGGCTAATATTTCTTTCTCTATTGTATCTTTATCATCATGACTATCACTATTTTCAGAACCGTATGTACTCACAATTGTATTATCATTGTTTTTAATCATCATTAACTTATTAATATCATCTTGATATAATTTAAATAATTCAGTTTCTTTAAACAAATTATAAAATTCATTACGTTTTTCTTCAGATAAAATAAAATTATTGAATATAATATAAATTAAATAATTTATTTTATTAATATTATTATTATTACTATTATTATGTTTTAATAAATTGAAATATTCAAGTAATTGATTATTTAAATTATTTTCATTTGCAGATAAATTCATAATAATATAAAATAATTTCTCCCAAACCATATGATCATCTTGTTGTTGATCATCTTCATCATCATCATCATCAACATCTTGCCATAATTTCATATTATTATCCTGAATATTTTCAAATATTTTTAATAATTTAAACATTATTGTTTGAATCTCATCATTTTTAAAATTTAATGATTCATCTTTTGTTATATTATCTAATAATTTCAATTGAATCTTTAACCTTAATGGATCATCTGGCTTTAATATCATGTCATTAACAATCAATTCAACACTATTAATTGAAACTTGTTTACTAAATAAGTCAATAAGTAATTCATAACATAATTGATCTTTAATTGAATTTTCAAAAACATTTATTTTTAGTAATTCTAGTAAATTATTAACAAATATATCAAATAATTTAAATTCAACTTTAGGTGATGAAATTAATAGATTTTTAATTAAATATAGTATATAATTAATAATAATTGAATTTAAATTGATTAAACAATTTGACAATTCATTTAAAAACAATTTATTTTTAACAACAATGTTACTTGCTCTTTCATTATTGGCAATTAAATTAACTAAATATTTAATAATCATTGTCTTTAATTCAATTGAATCAGTTTGAATAAATAAATTTAAATTATTTTCAATATCTTCTATCAACACATCTCCTTCATTCTGTTTATATTCCTGATCCCTTAACTTCACACTAAGTCCTTCAAACTTCCCCACCAATAATTCAATATCCTCTATAGTTAATTTATTCATTCACTCTTGCAAATTATTTATTTATAGTTGTTTTTAGTTAATGTTTTTTTCTTTTTTTTTTCTTTCTTTCTTCTTCTTTTCAACCTCCTTTTTCCACCCTCACCACCTGACAATTTATTAAACTTTAACAGCCTTAATTTATTTTTTTGACTGCTTCTGTTATCTGTGACCCGATAATCAAAATGAACTTTAAACAAAACCATATCATTCAACCCGAAAGACCTGTTTCTCCCTTTTCATTACCGATGAATAATAAATCAAGCAGCAGTATCAATTCAAATAAAAATGTTCAATTTACAACATTATCTCCAATAGTACATAAATATGATGAAAACAAATCGGTTGACAATAATTTATACAATGAAGTTGCAATTGTCTCTGAAGATGAAAATGAAAATGCAATTGTATCCGATGATGATGATGATGATATTCGTGGTGGTGAAGCTAATTATCCTTCAACGAATTTCCAGGGTTATCGGATGACTCCAGTTAATTCTGTAGAATCAACAGATTTTAATAAAAGACCTTTAAGTGATACTCCAATCATTAGTGCAACAGCTTCTCCATCTGGTTTAATTGCATTATCGCCAATGAATTTGAGTGAGGATGAAGATGTTGATGATGATGATGATGAATTAACAAAATCAAATACAAAACAAAATCAATATATTGATGATAGTATTGAATCAAAGGTACCACTACCAAAATATAAAACTACATTGGATATACCTGGCCAAACTGCTTCAAAACAATCTCCAGATGGATCAATTAATAACAATAGTGAAAGAGTAGTTATAGTAATGATTGGATTACCTGCAAGAGGTAAATCATTTTTAAGTAATAAATTAGTTAGATATTTGAATTGGTTACAAATTAATGCAAGGATTTTCAATGTTGGATCAACACGTCGTTCGAAATCAGATAATTTAGGTCCCGAATCTTCACCATTACCTGATTCTGATACAAAATCAGGTATTTCAACACCAATTCATAATGCTGAGTTTTTTTCACCAAATAATAGTTCAAGTATTCTATTAAGAGAAGAATGGGCTAAAGAAACTTTAGATAATTTATTGGATTATTTATTAAAAGGTGATGGAGTAGTTGGTGTATTTGATGCCACAAATTCAACATCATTAAGAAGAAAATGGGTTTTAAATAAAATTAAAAAGAGATCAAATGGTGAATTGAAGGTATTATTTTTAGAAAGTATTTGTAATAATGAAAAAATTATTAATTATAATATCAGTTTAAAATTAAGTGGACCAGATTATAAAAATATGGATTCCAAAATTGCTTTAAAAGATTTTACTGATAGACTGAAGAATTATGAGAAAGTTTATGAAACTATTTCAATTGAAGAAGAAAGAAATAAAGATTTTCAATATATTCAAATGATTGATGTTGGTAGAAAAATGATTACTTGTAATATTAAAGGATTTTTAGCGTCACAAATAATTTATTATTTTTTAAATTTTAATTTACAAGATAGATTAGTCTTTTTAACAAGACATGGTGAATCATTCGATAATGTTGCAGGTAGAATTGGTGGTAATTCTTCATTAACAAAACGTGGTATTAAATTTTCAAAATGTTTATCAAAATTTATTGACTTTAAAAGAGAAGAATTTTCAAAAAATAATACTAATTCATTATCAATTGATGATGAACCAAGCTTTAGTGTGTTTACTTCCATGTTAAACAGAAGTATTGAAACTTCAAAGTATTTTGATGAAAATTCATATGATATCAAACAAATGAGAATGTTAGATGAATTAAGTGCTGGAAAATTTGATGGATTTACATATAAAGAAATTCAAGAATCAGCTCCTGATGAATTTATTTCAAGAATTAATAATAAGATGACATATAGATATCCAGGAGTTGGTGGTGAATCTTATTTAGATGTAATCAATAGATTAAAACCATTAATTACAGAACTAGAAAGAACAACAAATCATGTTTGTATAATTACACACAGAGTTGTTGCAAGGATATTAATTGCATACTTTATGAATTTAAAAAGAGAATCAATTGGTGAATTAGATGTTCCATTACATGTAATTTATATGTTTGAACCAAAACCATATGGAGTTGATTTAAAATTATATGAATTTAATGAATTGGAAGATTGGTTTAATGAAATTAATTTAGAAAATTTGGAAAATATTAAGAAAGTTAAACAAGTTGGTGTTACATTTAGAGAAAGAAAATATTCTGTTGTTCCAACTGCACCAAAGAGACATTCATCATCAACTTCTACAAAGAATAATACAATAAATATTAGAAATTCTTTGTTATCAGAAAATTTCAGTTCATCTGGTTCATCGAAACAGTATTCAAATAGAAATCAACTTTATGATAATTTAAATAGACCACCAAGAAAGAACATGAGAGATATTAGAGGATTCAGTTTTAAAACAAATAATCCATCAAATACAAATCCATCAAATACAAATCCATCAAATACAAATCCAATTAATAATAATGGAGACACTTTAAAAGTTGAAGTTAATAAGATTAATGAAAATAAATTGAGTACTGTTGACCAGAATTTAACTGATACTGATGACCAAGAATCAGTTAGTTCATCTCATCAACTGGGTATTTTAAATGAAAAGTTATCAAATTTAGTTGAATGATTTGAATAGGTAGTGGGTATTATGAATTATGAATTATGAATTATGAATTATGAATTTTTTTTTTATTTTTTTTTTATTTTTTTTTTTATTTTTTATTTTTTTTTTTTTTTTTATTTGCTTTACGTTATTTTATTTATTATTAGTTACACATGCTTGAGTGAATTAGGAGTTAAATTCTTATTATCAAAAGAATTGAAATCCCCTGATTAATTGTTTAGTTTAAGGTTATGTTTTGAATTTTCTTTTGTTTTTTTTGTTTTTTGCATTAAATTAATAAAAAAAAGAAGAAAAAAAAGAAAAAAATATTTATTATGTTTATTTATATGTTTATTTTTGAGTCTCTATTTTTTTTTTTCTTGTATTGTGTTGCTTTATTATTACTGTTTTTATTTTAGTTTATAATAAGTTTAGTTTCATTATTAAAGTGTACTGGCGCAGTCGTGGCGGGTGTTCTCTATATAATTTTATGTTCAGTTTAATATATTGTACTCTTTTCTTCAACTCATCCCACTCCCACTCCTACCTTATTCTTGCCCTGTAGACTATGATATCCAATAATCCAATCTCGCAATCTCGTCAATCGTTCAAGAAGAGTAAACTGAGAGACTTTTCAAACTCAAACTCAAATTCAAATTCAAATTCAAACTCAACTTCAAAAACAAATAGTCCTACAACTACAACCACAACTACAACGAAGTCAAATTTATCTTTAGCCATTTCGAAGGCAACAAACGTTGATAACTATATTGCTCGTACTCACGAATTACATTATACAGCTCATGAAGATGAAATTAAAAATGAAGTTAATTCAAAATTAATACAAAATTTAACTAATGATGAATTAATCAAATCTTCAAATACAGATAACAATGTAAAATATATTATACAACCTTCAACAATAGGAATAGCAGTTAAAAAGCTATCAATATCTGACCCCAAAGTTGCTAATATTATTGATGATACAGATGTTAATACTGATGATTCAAAAAAACAGAAAAAATCATTGTTAAAAGTTAATACAAATCTAAATATTAACGATGATATCAAACAAGTTTCATTTGATTTTGAAGATCCTGATCATGATCACGGCACTGGCCATGATAATTCCGATTCTGATGAAGAAATTGATATAAATAATGAGGAAGATCCAAACGATTATGTCCCTGGTGGATATCATCCTGCTTTCATTGGTGAATTTTATAAAGATAAAAATTATGTCTTAGTTAGAAAATTGGGTTGGGGCCATTTTTCAACAGTTTGGTTAGCAAAAGATTTAGTTAAAAATAAACATGTTGCAATGAAAATCGTCAGAAGTTCAAAAAGTTATAGAGAAACTGCTATTGATGAAATTAAATTATTATCAAGAATTAATCATACTGATTTAAATCACCCTGGTCATTCTCATTTAATTAATTTATTAGATTATTTTGATCATCATGGTACAAATGGTGTTCATATTTGTATGGTTTTTGAAGTTTTAGGTGAAAATTTATTAAATTTAATCAGAAGATATAAACATAGAGGTTTACCAATTAGATTTGTAAAACAAATTTCAAAGCAATTATTATTAGCAATTGATTTCTTACATAGACAATGTGGTATAATTCATACGGATATTAAACCTGAAAATATTTTATTAGAAATTGAGGATGTTGAAAGATTAGTTAATTATTTAGAAGAATCTCAAAAAGAACGTAGATTACTGAAAAGAGTATCAAGTCAAATTCAAAATGGTACATATATAAATTCTCCAATTAAATTAAATCAAGAACCTTTACCATTTAGAAAAAGTCGAAATTCAAGGCATAAAACTTTAATAACTGGTTCTCAACCGTTACCATCGCCATTAAGGTCGAGATCAAATTCATTTTATAAATCCCCATATCATAAATCAATTCTGATTAACGATGAAAATTCAAGGACTTTTAGTCAATCTTCAACTTCTTCAATATTTTCAATCCAACCTTCTTATAAAGATATTCAAGATTTAATGATTAAAAATTCAAATGATGTTAAAACATTATTTTCAAATGATCCACCAAAGCCAGAAGAAATTCAAGATGATGATATAATCAAAGTGAAATTAGCTGATTTAGGTAACGCATGCTGGGTTTATAAACATTTTACAAATGATATTCAAACAAGACAATATAGATCTCCTGAAGTTATATTAGGATCAAATTGGGGATGTTCAGCAGATATTTGGTCAATTGGATGTTTGATCTTTGAGTTATTAACTGGAGATTATTTATTTGATCCAACGGAAGGACCTAATTTTTCGAAGAATGATGACCATTTAGCCCAAATCATTGAATTGGTTGGTCCAATACCTGAAAATTTAATTGAAACAAGCTATTATAGTAAAAAATATTATCATAGTGATTTAAAAACTTTAAGAAATATTAAAAATTTAAAACCATGGTCATTAAAAAATGTTTTATTAGAAAAATATAAATTTTCTGAATCTGATTCTACTGAAATTAATGATTTTTTAATTGGTATGTTAAATACCGACCCAAAAAACAGATCTGATGCTGCAGGATTGTCAAACCATTATTGGTTAAATGATTGTCTTGTTTCAGGATTTATTGATAGAGAACCTGGTACTAAAGGTGAAGATATTGGCCCTGCTTGGTACCAAGAAATTAAAAAATTTGGTGATAAAAATCATTGATTCTAACACTAACTTAAATTTTGAAGCAATTTAGGTGCAACATATGGATATTGCTCTTACTCTTATATTTTGCCAAATTGATTTTACTTTCTCTTAATTACTTTACTTTAAGTTAATTTAGTTTACTTTACTTTGCTTTACGTTACTTTACTTTACTTTACTTTGCTCTGCTTTCCTTTAATCTACTTTAAAATTTTACTTTTCGTCTTTTATCCTTTTTTTCTTTCTTTATTTCGTTTATTCATCACTATTATTCTTTTAATTTAACTTTGCTAATATGTATTTTTCTTGGTTTTTTTTTTATGAAGTATATGTATTAATATATTTTATTTCAAAATTTTTAAACTTCTTTATAAACTAATTTTCAAGAATCTAATTATTAATAAATTAAAATACTGATGTAAAAAGGAAAGAAATGAAAAACAGAAAAAATAATAAAAAAAACAACCGTAAAGGACAAAAGGAGTGTGGGAATATTTCGACAATAACAACAAAAACAAAAACAATCTCTCTAATCTAATCTGAGCTTTTAACAGCTTTAATTATAATTGGAATCATACCAGCTGTTGGAATTGTAAATTGTCTATGGTCCACAGCAGTTATAATTGCTCTAATTTCACCAGCATGAGAAGCGGTATAAATAATTTCATCATCAACATAATTTTCAAATAAATCTTGAAAAAATGCATCAGCTCTTAATGACTGTTCAATTAATGATTCTCTCCAATCATCTTTATAATAAATATCATCTTCCGGAAATCCTTCTTCAAATTTAAATCCAAATTTTTCATTTCTTTGTGCAATGATTGATTTTGTTGATCTTTTATCACATAAATGATTACCAATTGTTTCTCTTAAATTCTCAACAATTAATGGTTCCATTCTTTTACCACTAATTAATTTACTTTCATCTTCATTATCTTCACAGATACATATACCTTTCCATGTTCTAATTAATGTAGAACATGATCTAGTAAATGGACTACTAAAGAATTTAGTTGGTATTGGAGCATCATTTTCTAAGATTTGTTTCTTCCAAGCTTTATTTAATAAATCAGCTTGTGATTCACCCAATTCAGTTAACTTTGGATCAGGGGCCCAAACTAATTTAGTACCATCAGCTAACGTCGTTCCTTCAATTAACGACCATTTTTCATTCCATTCATCTAATCCAAATCTTTCAACTGCTTTATTGTGATATCCTTGACCATGTCTTGCACAAAATACTAATTTATAATATTCGTTTGATGGTGAATTTGAATTTAATTCCTGTAATTTAATGACCAAATCTTTCCATGACAAACTATCAACCAATCCAAATCTTTTTTCTTTTAAAAAATTAAATTCTTTATCATCGATTGAAGCATCACTTTGCTTAAAAAAGCCATCAACTATTGAAAATTCAAATGGTCTCTTTAATTTACCTGTATTAATATCAATTTCTTTTCTTTTATCTTTAATTATTTCTTTATACTGCATAACTTGTGCTTGCTTAGAATGTGCATCTTCAACATCACATTCATTGATACTAATTAAACTATAATCCATTGTTAAAATATGGTTAATTACCAACCCCAAATGATTAGTTCATAAAGTTTAACATTTCGTGTTAGCTGTCAGTAACAAATCTAAAATAATCTTCCATTATAAAATTGCCACATCACGTGCATGCCATCACGTGTACACTCGCCACATTTTAAACTGTTTACTGCGCCACTCTCCGAAATTGAGTTTTTTAATCCGACTTTCCGAATCCGGTTGAAAGTAAACAAAACAAATTGATCTGAGTTTCTTTAGTTGTTGTTTACAAGTTCAAAGAAAAGTCCAGTTCTAATCATTTAGGGGGGAAAAAGAAGCTCTACTTTATTCATATTGTTTCATACATACATACATACACACATACACACACTCTAACAATGTCTTTCTTACAGAACCATTTCAATCCGTCTGCTATACCAACGATTAGATCCACAAGAGCTTTTAAAAGAAACTCCTTGGATTCACAACCTTCTTCTCCATCAAAACAACCATATTATTATCAAAATCAACAGCAGTTACAATCACAACAATCACAAGCACAACAGCAACAAACGCAGGTAGGCAACCATCAAGATATACGAGCATATGCAGAACAAACATTAGGGTCAGGATCTGCTTTAGCACAAGCTGTTAAATTACCAAAAGATGAAGATATCAATGAATGGATGGCAGTTCTTGTTGTTGATTTTTATAATCAGATTAATATGTTATATGGTACCATTACAGAGTTTTGCTCACCAACAACTTGTCCAAGAATGATTGCAACTCAAGAATACGAATATTTATGGCAAGATCCAATGAATAGAAATGGTAAACAACCCGTTTCAATGTCTGCACCTGGCTATGTTGAATCACTAATGGTTTGGATTCAGGGATTTCTTGATGATGATGCTATATTTCCCACTAAAATGGGTGTTCCTTTCCCAAAACAATTTCCTGCTTTAGTTAGAACTATTATGAAAAGATTATTTAGAGTTTATGCTCATATTTATTGTCATCATTTTGATGAGATTAATGAATTAGGATTACAAACTCATTTGAATACTTCTTTGAAACATTTTGTTTTGTTTTGTAATGAATTTAATTTACTTACTCATACTGATTATGGTCCATTAGATGAATTAGTTATTAAGATGACTGATGATAAATCAAAGTGATTTCAAAAAAATAATTTTTTCGTGTTGTTTTCCCTTTCTTTTTTGTTTGATTTTTAATCTTGTTAGTTTTCTTTTTGGGTTTTGTTTTTGAACAATTCATTCTTTTTTTCTTTGATTGATTAGCTTGCATCCTTGTTTTGCTGCTTTTTGTTGATTTTAAATACCCCTTGAATTGTCAAATATATGTTTTATATACCAAAAATACATTGGCTTTGGCTCTAAGGATTAAGTCTATCTTTATTTATGTTTATGCTTCTTACTTTTTTTCTTTTTTTGTGTGTGTATTTCTAATTAAAAAAATATTTATCTTATAAGTTATCTATCACTTCAATCTAATTTTCTAAACAAACTAGGATGGCTTAGTAAAGGAACCTAACTTTTATAATCATCATCACCTTAGATGATCTTGAATTTACTTATTCAAGTTCTTTTGATTTGATTGTCTATTAGTTAGTTAGTGATCTAACCAGATATATATATATATATATAATATTTAATGAATTTAATAAATTTTTGGTTGGATTCCTAAAATTTCGTCAATTTGAGTTGGAGTATAAACTGCACTTAATTTCTCATAAAAATTTTCACTACACTCAACTAAACCAGTTTCGGCAACATAAACAGCCCAATGATTCAACATTTCATTTAATTTATCTGGTAAACTTTCACTTAAATCATTTGTTTCACCAGGATCAGCTTGTAAATCGAACAGTTGCCATCTATCTGGACCCATTGGTTTTGGAATAAATAATGCTTTATATTTACCTTTTCTAATTGCTTGTTGAGCAAACAATTCCCAACCAGTTACAGTTTCTTCATCATGAACAAAATCAGATTCACCTTTTAAATATTTAACCCATGATTTACCTCTAACTGTCACTACATCTCTACCTCTAAACTTTTTCCCTGGATGTTCTACACCTGCAAGTTCCAAAATTGTTGGTAAAATATCCATGACCGTGATAAAACCATGTTTAATTTCCGGTTTTTTAATTAAATCTGGATAGTGGACTATTAATGGACATCTTATACCACCTTCACTTGCCCACATTTTATACATATATGATGGAGCAGTAGCAGCTTGAGCCCATTGATCTGAATACCAAACGAATGAATCTTTCTTACCAATGTTATCAATTTCATTATTGAAATCTCTTTCAATATATTTTGCATAATTACCAGAATCTAGTGCTAGTGCTTCTAACATCATACCTTCTGCTCCATTATCTGACATGAATAATATAAATGTATTATCTAATTCATCCTTGTCTTCTAATTCTTTGATAATTAATCCAATATTCTGATCTAATTTATCAACCATCGCAGCATAAACTTGCATAATTTTTGATTCAACTTTCTTTTCATAATCAGTTAATTCATCCCAAGGTTTTTTTCTTTGAGTTTCAACCTGATGTGGAGTAACATCTTCAGGAACTATACCTAATTTAATTGCATTTTTTAATCTTTGCTCTCTTAGAACAGCTGGTCCATTATCGTAAACTCCATCATATTTTGCGATAAGTTCATCTGGGGCTTGATATGGCCAATGTGGTGCTGTATATGTTAAAACTCCTAAAAATGGTCTATCATTTCTTTGTTTATTATCATTATATTGATCTAAAAACTTCTTAGTATAATAATCGGTGCTATAAAAATCTTCAGGTAATGATTCTGGATCTAACTTTTTACCATTTACTTGAAAAATTGGTGGTAACATTGATGTATATTCACCAGTTTCAGAATCTTTTGGAAAATATTTATAATGATTTCCAGCTCCAGGTAGTAAAGTAAATGATTTTTCAAAACCTCTTGCAGATGGCCAATATTCAGGTAATAAACCTAAATGCCATTTACCAGATAAAAAAGTATAGTAACCTGAATAATTTAAAATTTCAGATAAAGCAGCAACTTTAAAATTTAAATAACCTTCATAGCCTGGTTTATCTTTAAATAATTCAGGTAATTGGGTTGAAAGTTCCAACATTTGTCCCAATCCAGCTATATGATTATCAGTACCTGAAAATAACATTGATCTAGTTGGTGAACAAGCTGAAGCTGTATGGAAATCAGTAAACCTTAATCCATTAACGCCCAATCTATTTATATTTGGGGTATCAATTTCACCTCCAAATGCACTTGTATCAGTGAATCCCAAATCATCTGCAACAATCACTATAAAGTTTGGTTTCTT
>JAJLSH010000208.1:237817-269477 GCA_030567475.1 Ambrosiozyma angophorae | reverse complement strand
CTTCCCGCTCACAAGAAATAATATTTAAAAGTTTAAAAAAAGAGAATGACTTTTGAAACGTAAGATGCTCAAAAATTCTCTTGACTTGAAATTTTTTTAATTGAAGTTAATGTATTAAAGAAATAAATAAATAGTTCATTGAAATAAATAACGTAACTTGTAAGCATCACTTCGTAAGCACAGGATATGGTTGTATATTTAGTTAGATGAAATGAAATATAGATTCCCAATTAATTGAAGAAACTTTAAATTACAAAAATTTAGAAAAACATGAAACTCTTGATGAAGAAATATTTTGAAAAGTAACACAATTTAAAGTAACAGTAATAAATAAAATAAAAAAGTTGATACCGGTCAACATATAAATGACAATATAATGACGAAAGAAAAAAAAATAAGTAAAATATCTAATGACAATTGACAATAAGAATGATAAAAAAAACAATTGCATTCAATTTGAATTATTAAGTGGATATTTTATTGGAAAAAGTAAGAATAGGATGATAATCATTCGCAATTTGTTTGTAAGAAACCACAAAATTTGTATTATCACCAAAATAACAATTCAGTCAGGCACTTTGAAAACACTTTCAATTAATATTAACTAACTGATTATAGCGATGGATATGATTCTTTTGTTTTCATTTGAAAACTTGGGTTTTGTTTCCTGATGATGACCTCGAAGAAATTTCACTTCTTATTGTGCGACTGGAACTATCAGGTGTGCATGACTTTGGCAAGTCTGCAGTCAGTAGGGATGCAATTGAAATTGAAGAATATGGAATGTTTGATTTAGGTTCATTTGAAGTTGAGAATGAGCCCTTTAATGTGGATTGACCTGAAACTACTGATTCCGGATACCTAACTTGAATAAAACTATTAGTATACGGAAAGGGTTCAACAGCTGTAAAAGAAGTAGAACTAGTACCACTTTCTGAAAATCCTCTTTGAGCAGGACGACAAACGTGGTTACTAAACTGAGGATGAGAATGAGAAAGTTGGAACAAAGTTCCATATGAATCACGGTGAAATGGTTGCTGAGGAAAACTCTGCAAATACTGTTGTTGTTGGTGTTGTTGTTGTTGTTGTTGTTGTTGTTGTTGTTGTTGTTGTTGATTCTGCCAATAATAGGCAGGATAAATATATGATTGACTAAAAGGATGATTTATAAATTGGGGACTCACATGTTGGTACTGCTGCTGCTGCTGTTGCTGTTGTTGTTGTTGAAATATTTGTTGCTGATGAACATTTGGAATTTCATAAGAATTTTGGACAGGAGAGACTATATAATTAGGGTTTGATTGTCTTGGCTGAATATTGTGGTTGTAATTCATATCATAAAACACTTTTTGATTGGATTTATGATTGATCATATGTGGTTGTTGTTGTTGTTGTTGTTGTGGCCTTTGAGAATGAACAGATGGATCAAGAATTTGACTTTGTAGATCAAACTTTCCTTGATGATTATTGCAAGAATGTATTTGACTTTGATTTTGGGGGCCCCCATCCATATTAAATTGATTTACAACTTTACTTAGATCAGACGCAAGTCTTGGATTCTTACCAACACCCTTTAAGTGGTTTTCTATTAAAATTTCTTGATACGTTCTTCCAGTAAGAGGAAATGCTGCTCTTTTTATCATATCAATAACCTCTTTTGATGTATTTTTGTCATTTGATTGTAATTTACTCAATAGTAACATGTTGTTTTTTGGATGAGAGTGTTTGCCTTGTTTACCAAACGATTTGGCAGAAACTCTAACTTTTGTATCTGAACTGAAAGTGATGTCCTTGAATTTGAAAGTTTGGGCATAACCACCACATGATATTCTTTTATTTATGCAGTTACTGCAAAATGGTTTTTCCTCTCCACATTTGATTTTATGTTTTTTGCATGTTAGGCATCCGTTTCTGCTCTTAGAGTTAATTTTATGGACTGACATACTCAGAAACGACCACCAATTAACAAATTATTTATAGAAATAAGAAAAAAAAAAAATAGAGTAACACTGGGAGTAAGGGAAACATCGTCAATTATATACAAAAACTCCAGTTGACAGTACAAAGTATTTATTTGCGTTGCGAAAGGAAAAATGCATCCTCGACCTGCATTGAATCCGTCTATGCGTCCGCTTAAATTCTATACCGGTACTTTATGGAACATATTTTATTTTATATATAAATAATAAGCTTCACTAAAAATAGTGAGTGATGTTATAAATTACTCAGGTATTATATGGCCACAACGTTTAGATTGAGATACATCCATTCCGAAATTATCATTGTATATATGTGTATAATATATATATATATATATATTTATACGTTCCACCTATTATCTTGTTCTGTGTATTATTAAACTGACCGTTGGTGGCATTATACTGCAATGGTTTGGTCGTCTCGCTCGATCCCCGTTTGGGAATTATTGATGATGCGGCGATCCAAAGAATTGATTTAGATTTGGAAAAGTGCAGCATGACAATTCCGAGAATTGTACATGACTTTTTTGCAGCCCGGTTGCTGTTCGCGTTATCATTTTTGGAGGCCCATTGATGGCAGCTATCCACGAGGTCAGTTCAACGGGCAATAGGTTTATTCTAGGATGTTTTTTTTTTTTTTTTGGTTATGGGACTCTCAGCTTAAAGTAATGTAAGTTAAGAACTAGCTATTCTCTTATTTGAATATTTATATTATTTATATTCTTTAACTAGGTCATCATCATATTCCGCTGTAATTCAGATTTTGTTCTGGGATCTTACAGTATTAAATTGTCTTAGAACATTTTAAACATTCAAATAAAGTCTTAATGTTCAATATTATTATCCTTCTTAGTTTTATTACAGCTGGTTAAAAATATCGGAGTATTGAACCTGATTAATAATACTAAGTTATCATTAGTAAGTCCTTGGTTGTTTGGGTTCATTTAACGTCTCTAATGTGAGTTGATAGCTTTTTCTCTTTACCATATATTAATCTAACTTTTGATTTTTAAATCATCACTAGTTTCATTGAATTCATGAAGTTGTTGAAGAAAAAAAGAATAAATTCACATAAGGTTCTTATATTATTATCAAACACCCACCACATATTTTTTTTTTTTTTGGGTCTATTCAGTTAAACAATCTCATTTCATATTGTTTTATGATCATCTAATATTGAGATATAATACATATATCTAGCCAATAAATAGTATTAAACTATTTCTGGCCCATCAACTCTTTTTTCTTTTTGTTTTTTTTGAATATTCATGTTACGATTCACTGTAAGTTAGTGAAACACTCAACCGCTTCTCATTTCTGGCCATTGTCCTTCATGATGTTTATCTAAATCCAAGGAAAAGCCAAAAGAAATTGATCCGATGGATACCTACATTTATAAAGCATTTAGATACATTGACTTATCACAATCATTTATATGACTTTGTTTTTGAAAAACAATTGATAAAAATAATAATAAAAATTGTAACCAAAACTACCCCCAAAAACTTCCAAAGTAGGTCTATATGAAGGCGTTTTTTCTCAACATAATGTAATAACTTTACTAAATCTATCGAAATTAACTGACCCCTTCTTTATATTTACAAATTTAAAGTATTAATATTATAACTGTTCATATAGGTATAATAGGCGTATTCTCTGCGGTCTAGAATTCTAGAGTGCTACAGAATCCTTCAAAAGTCAAAATAAAATTCGTGTATATTAATTTAATTTTTTTTAAAAATTATAAAAAAACCCAAGTGCAAGGAAATTTGGGACTGTCACCACGAGATACTAGTCTTTCTAAACTAGTGCCGGTTGGAAAGTTCGGTAATTAAAAACAATCTTCATATTTTACCGTAGGAAGCAAAAAGTGAATGTGATGGATCACTTTACACGTTTAATATAATTTTCAAATCGACAACTTTCCCTGTTGATGACCCCCTCCCCCTCAAGCTGCTTGGGTATACGCTACTTTAGCGGCTGCTCAAAAACGGAATGTTACCGGCTATATCCCCTCACCAGCTCCGTAAGTCATCCTACATATTTATTTAGATGTTCTGCTTTTCAAGAACATAGAAAATCACACTCAATATTTATAGTACTATACTCCACTAAATGTAAATTGGTTCTTAAGCTTTTTTATTCCTTTATTAATTTAATGTACCTTAAAATGCGAATGCATCAAAACAGATATTTTATCCGCATAATAAAGACTTTTTTATAAGTTACGGATATTCTAAAAAAGCCTACAAACGCAAACTTTACTGCTTAATGAACTTGCTATCCAATTAATCATAACAATACCATCCATTGACCAACAGAAAAGGTGAATGACTATAAAATATGGAATCGAAAACGGTGTCTAATTTGAATTCTCCAAATATATAGTAATTGGCAAGCAAAATTTAAGTATTTAATATACAATGAATCCCCAAGATAATCTACTCATCTACATGAAATATGATAGAGGATTAGCCGCGGCCTGAGGCGGTCATACTTATCCTTGAAAAATCACTTATGGGTTAAGAATTAAAAATTAATTGAATATGTGCCGCATATTCTGACACAAAGTATTCGTGACACTACTTTAAAGAAGAATGTTGAATATTTTAAAAGAGGTATATACAGCTTACTTACCTTTGGAAGTACTTTAAAGTAAGTAGTACTTTTCAATCTTTTTTTTTGACTTAAGCTCTATTTATTATGACGTAATCCTGTTTTTATTTTATAGATCGTTCTTGAACTTGCACAATATTAATTACTGCTACCAAAATTACACATTAATTCAAAAGATATTCCTACTTTTTTAATTGCAAACCGGAATTGTCTTCAAATTATTCTAAAAAGGTGTACAAGTTGGGTTTACAACTCAACTTTTTAGAAGTTACCGCGATGTTATCGGGGATAACTATTTCATTATGGCTCTCGACAATAGTTTCCGGTGCATGTGCTAGGAGTTGTCGACGATTGACTGAACGTAGTCGATATCTTGAAATTTGCCATCAAGATCATATAGAAGTAGTTAAACAGAACAAAGATAACCTGTCCATCCTTTAAGTTATGTTACCCTATGCAAGTCGCCAGACATCCAGAAGGTCTTACTTGGGGGCTACAAGAGTGTCTTTTAGTATTCTAAAAAGGTCTGTTAGCTGTTACACACAATCAATACAACAGCAGAGTACTTCTCTAAACACGCTATACACAGGAAATCATCTTACTGGATTTGATTCACCACAATTTGTAATTGATCATACTTCGGTAAATCCTTTAAATTCCTTATTTCTGAAGTCAACAAAAAAAGATTCTCCAAATCCAACACCGGTGAAGAAGGATGACAATAATAAGGACAAGAACAAGAACAAGGACAAGGACAAGGACAAGGAATCGATACCACAAAACACACCTGAAGATAATAAATCAACTCCAGGAAAGAAAACCAATATAGAAAATTCAACATCCTCTTCTACCAGCTCTCCACACGGAACTTCATCTTCTGGTTCATCTAATTCGGGCTCACCACCAACTGATGATCCAGCTGAAACAGCAGCTGATCAATCAGAGGTGTACCCAGAATTAATGGCTGTTTCTTTACCTGATCGCCCTTTAATCCCAGGAAGATATTATCATGTTCAATCCAATGATGATACTATAAGCGAAGCATTCAATGATTTGAAGATTAGAAAACATCCATACATTGGGGCATTCCTATCAAAGAAGAAGGGAAAGTTTTTAAGTATCATCAAATCTGAAGAAGATGTTTATGATACAGGTGTTTTAGCAGAAGTTATCAGTACATCAAGCACAACAGATTCTAGCAATGGAAATAAAGTTCATACATTTATGTTATATTCTCATAAAAGAGTGAGTATTGATAGTTTAATTTTACCCAAGTCTGGAGAATCGAATGTTAAGAGTAGCAGTACATCACGCGATTCTAACTCTACAATACAGGCACATACAGCATCAGAAATTATCCATTCTAATGAGAAAGATAGTGCATTTGAAGAAAATGAAGAAAGTGTTACATCATTTTTGAAAAGTCGTCCTATTTCTTTAGTTAATGCCTCCAAACTTTTAGAAGACCCATATGATGAAAATGATATTCGGCCTCTTCAAGCGTCAATTTTAGAAGTGTTTAAAGAAATGTCAAATCTAAGTAAGGATTTTGCATATACGTGTGATATATATTTGAAACAATGCGAAGGAAACCCTGAGAAACTTGTAGATATAGCAGCATCATTTACATCATCCAGTAAATCCAGACATCAAGAAATTATAGGATCCACCAATATTGTTCAGAGATTTGAAAAAGTATTAGAATGGTTGAAAAAGGAAAAAGCACAAATGGAACATCAAATTATGGTTAGTGAAACAAGTCAAGCTTTAAGTGATGAAATATTTAGAGAACAAACGCTAATGGCCCAAGTTAGAGCCATTAGACGTGCATTACATTTGGATGATAAACAAGAATTAATTGACCAATATAACAAAGAATTAGAAGGGAAGAAAATGCCAGTTGAAGTCCAGAAAGTTTACATGGATGAATTGAAAAAATTTGAATATATTGAAAAAAGTAGTCCAGAGTTTTCAACATCAAGAAATTATTTGGATTGGCTATCTAAACTTCCATGGGGTGTACAATCAACAGATTCGTTTGATATCAAAAATGCTAAGAAAATTTTAGATGAAGGTCACTTTGGCTTAGATGATGTTAAAAAGAGAATCTTAGAATTTATTTCCGTTGGTAAGCTATTAAATTCTGTTAATGGTAAGATCATTTGTTTTGTTGGTCCACCAGGAGTCGGTAAGACTTCTATTGGTAAGTCAATTGCCAATTCATTAAATAGAGAGTTTTATAGATTTTCAGTTGGTGGCTTAAATGACGCAAACGAAATCAAAGGTCATAGAAGAACGTATGTTGGTGCATTACCAGGCCGTGTTGTTGCTGCATTAAAGAAAACAAAAACTGAAAATCCAGTTATTATGATCGATGAAATTGATAAAATTGGACATGGTAATCATGGAGCCAATGGTAGCCCTGCTGCTGCATTACTAGAACTTTTAGACCCGGAGCAAAACAACGCTTTTGTGGATAACTATATGGATGTTCCAATAAATGTTTCAAAAGTTCTATTTATTTGTACAGCTAATACCTTAGAAACCATACCAACACCATTGTTTGATCGTATGGAAGTTATCGAAATTCCAGGTTATATTGATTCAGAAAAGATTAAAATTGCTGAAAAGCATTTGATACCCGACACTAAAAAGAGTTCAGGTTTAGAAAATATTGACATTGAAATAAGCGAATCTACTATAAAAGAATTAATGGAAGGCTACTGTAGAGAAGCTGGAGTTAGAAATTTAAGAAGACAAATTGAAAAGATTTTTAGAAAGTGTGCTTTTAATGTAGCTGAAGAATTAGACAAGAAAGAGGAAGAAGAATTGAAATTAATCAAAGCAAAATTAGAAGAAGCGAAGAAAGCTGAATATGGGTCTAAAGACGATGTGGAAGAAAAGGAAGACGTGGTAAAAAAGGCCGAAGAAAATGTTCTTGATAAAGCTCCAAATGATTATAAAGTTGTGGTTACCCCTGATGTATTAAAAGATTATATTGGATTACCAAAGTTCACTTCCGATAGATATTATAAAAAAACAAAACCTGGTGTTGTCATGGGATTAGCTTATAGTTCAATGGGAGGTTCTGCCTTATATTTAGAATCTCTTTTAGAACATAGATTAACAAAAGATAGTTCACCAAAACTTCAAGTTACCGGAAGATTGGGTGATGTCATGAAGGAGTCTTCACAAATCGCATATTCATTTGCCAAAAGTTTCTTATCTCAAAAGTTCCCAGAAAATAGATTCTTTGATAAGGCTCAAATTCATCTTCATTCACCTTCAGGTGCAACACCAAAGGATGGTCCTAGTGCAGGTATTGCTATAGTTTCATCATTTTTATCTTTGGCTTTAAATAAACCTTTGAAACCAGACGTGGCAATGACTGGTGAAATTACTTTAACAGGTAAAGTTCTTCCAATTGGGGGATTAAAAGAAAAATCCATGGGTGCTACCAGATCGGGTGTACATACTATTATTTTCCCGAAGATAAACGAACCAAACTGGGATGAGATTCCGGGTGTGGTGAAAGACGGATTATCACCTATCCCAGTTGAATATTATTCAGATGTTTTTGAACGTTTATTTGGTGATATTTCGACAGAAGAAGGTAATAATGTATGGAAGGAACTGTTTGACAGCTTCAAAGAAGAACAGAAGAAAACTAAAAAGTCATAATGAGTTTACTTTTGATTTAATATTTATAATCTTGTATATAATTTATTTCTAATCAAGGACTCTCCAACTTTTATGTTGTAGTTGGATTCAACATTATTGCAGGATGTACGGCACGGTCGGGTTACCCTCCTGTCGAGCTGACCATTCAAACGTCGCTAAATTTGCAAGTTAACTCACGGTACAGTTAAAATACCGGCCACAGACTGCTACTACCCCACATAAACACTCTATACAATTGTATGTTCAGTTTTAAAAGTGGATATAGAACATTCCAATTAAAAGGTTTCATATGGAAACGTGGATAGAATCAAACTTGTGAATTTTTTAAATTTCAATATTCAGTTAAAGAATCAAACCTTCTTGGAAGAACATATGAATTTCAATGAATCACCACTTGAACTTTCAAGTTGAATATCCTTCAATAAAACATTTGAATGCTCTCTTCCGAATCAATCTAATATTAGGATCCCTCCCTTAGATACTGAATACTAACAGTGCACGATTTTTTTTTTGTTTTTTGCCATATAGATAAAACATGTCCGAAGTTGCTAATACCCCAACAAGCTCACCATCATCTGCATCATTAGTGAATGCTAAATGGGATGTTGTTATCTCTAACGGTATTGTGAAAACTAGTTTAGGTTTTGGTGCTGGTGTTTTAGCATCAGTTTTATTTTTCAAGAGAAGAGCTTTCCCTGTGTGGCTCGGTTTAGGTTTTGGTTTAGGTAGATCATACTCTGAAGGTGATTCAATATTCAGAGATGCTGGATTTAGACAAGTTAAGGCTTGATTTCAACAAGTTAAAAAAAAAAAAAAAAACAATACTATAGATAATATTATTAAGATTATTCTCACATATGATTATGGTTTTCTTTTATCATTTGTAATGCATTTATTTCACTATCTGTTCTTTGAGCTAATTCTTATTTATTTAGTTTTCTTTGGCTATTTTTAAAAAGTTATTCAAATATAAATATAACCAGACGTCATCTACGCGTTTACAGATACATTTAATGCAATTTCATAACAATTAGTAAAAATTTAAGAGTAAGTAATAAAATATATTCTATCTTTTGAAAAAGTGGGTGTGTTTATCTGGATGCAAATAATTGGACTCCGCCCATCAAGATCAAGACGGGGGACATAAGAAGAAGATTGTCTAATTATGAATCTCAGGTTTTTTTCAAGAAAATCAAGCATTTTTCATCATCATATTAAGCGTATAATCAAATTTGAGGCCAAGCGAAAAATAATCAAGAGAGTAGTATTTAATCAATTATAGGATATTTTTGGATTGTAGCGTAGCAATTTACTTGTAAAGACTATTTTAGTTTTATCAATCCACTAGAATCAAGTAACCAATGGCGTGTTTGCAATAAGAATGTTTAAATTTGTCATATCACCACCCATTATAGTGAAACTTTATATAAACACACATCGCTTAAGTTAATATCAGTATCTCAAACAATTGTGAATCAGTAGAGATTTCATTAGATTCAAATGGTTGTTAAACATTACGTAATACTACTGAAAAGCAATACTTTTGATTCTTTGTAATCTGTGAAATTCAAGTATATAAATGATCAATAATTTACCGAAGTTTGAGGAATCGTTTATATTTATATTTATGTGAATCTTCTTTCCCCATGTCATAAGTTAATAAAATACTTGTATCAATGATATCTCTGTAATGAAATCGAACCGAAGAAGTCTCCCTATTTGACTCCTTGCAAACAGAGTCAAAGTAGAACAAAGACCAAGTCAGCCGATCTGCAAGGGTCTGACTTCCACATGACTCGAGCCTGCCGGCTGCCCGCGTTGCCTGCGACAGAGTCAAACAGGGTCAGGCCAAGTCAGCGGGGGCTGCACTGTTGGTAGTTACGCCCATGTCAACTATGCAGATGCCTTTAAAACCCCTTGAACCTCCAGTTTACTTCAACACTTTGCTATTCCGATACTTAAATCTTCCCATATGTGGTTCTTTTCTTATATTTGCCAAAGAAACTCTCTATAAAACCTCCTCTGTCCAATCAGAATTTATGGAACACTCGCTTCCATCTACTTGAAATTTTTTCACACATACCGACTTTTTGAGATATACACTACTCTTTAAACCAATACTTGTGATCACTTTTCCATTGATTCACTCAACTAAACATAGATTAACATGGGTGTCATTGGATAGGTATTGAATTTGATAATATCAATGAATGGTAAAATGACATACTTGCTAAATATAAGTTGTGAAAAATATCAAAATAGTTAGTATGCGCAGTAGATTTCCGTTTGCGTCGGTATCGCGTGCTGAGGCAATTGTAACCTTTAAGATGAGTAATCGTATTCCAGTTGCTGCTCCATATAAATACTCTTGACTTTCCATAAACGGTGTTGCTTGGTACTGTCCCTCCCTTTTTTTTTCATTCTTCACATAGGTTTTACTTATCTACAAGCAAAAAAACAGAAATGTCTACTGTTGCTCCACAATACGAATGTCACAATGAGTTTAGAAGTGATACTTTCACAGTTCCAACTCCATCAATGATTGCTTCCATCACCCAAGCAAGTTTTGGTGATAGTGTTTATAAAGAAGATGCTGACTGTTTAGCTCTGGAAGAAAAAGTTGCCAGACTGGCTGACAAGGAAGCAGCTTTATTCTGTTGTTCCGGTACAATGTCAAATCAGATCGCTTTGAGAGCTCACCTACACCAACCTCCTCATAGAATCTTATGTGATTTTAGAGGACATGTGTATGCACATGAAGCAGGTGGATTGGCTACTTTATCTCAAGCTATGGTTACTCCGGTTATTGCTTCCAACGGTACCTATCTAACTTTAGAAGATATCATTGATAACTATATTCCAGATGACGGTGATATTCATATGGCCCCAACTAAAGTTGTTTCCTTAGAAAATACAATCCATGGTATTATCATGCCAATTGATGAAATTGAAAGAATTTCTTATTGGTGTAGAGAAAACAATGTTAAATTACACTTAGACGGTGCTAGACTTTGGAATGCTTCTGCTGCCACTGGTATTTCAATTGCTGAGTACTGCAAGTTCTTTGATTCTGTCTCTTTATGCTTATCTAAATCATTAGGTGCTCCAATCGGTTCAGTTTTAGTTGGAGAAAAGAAACTAATTCAAAAAGCTAATCACTTTAAAAAACAAAACGGTGGTGGTATAAGGCAAGCTGGTATACTAGCAAGAATGGCCTCGGTTGCTATTGACGAAAACTTTTCAAAATTACACCAAGCTCATTTATATGCTTTGGACGTTGCCGAATTTTGTGAAAAGCATGGTATGGCTTTAGAGGCACCATGTGATACAAACTTTGTTTTCCTCGATCCAAAGAAGGTTAAAATAAATCCATCTGTGTTGGCACACTACGCTAAAAAGAACAATGTTAAAGTTATGGGAAATAGATTTGCATTCCACTTTCAAAATTCACTTGAAGCAATTGAAAATTTGAAAATTACGTTATTAGAATCGTATGAAGACTCTTTAGAGAACCCATATGTCTCAAGAGGAGCAGTCAGATTATATAGATCTGTTTCACAAAATTCCGAAAATACAGTTGTCTGTGCTGACGATCACGGAGAAAAGAAGATTTAATTTCTTCAAACATTGGGCATTAAAGTTTTTTAAAATTTTAGATATCATGGCGAGTTCACTAACGGTTTATTTATTTCCAATCCTTGTTTAGGGATTGAAGGTTGTATCTGAGTCTTCTACGATTATAGGCAGGCGAGGCCTCGAACGGTCCCTCCCAGTGCAACAGTTTCCTTTTTTTTTCTTTTTTTTTGTTTAATAATTTTTCAGTTCTCTTATGTATATTTATTTAAATGGTTTTGCATTTTTTAAAATAAAAGTATTTCTACAACGAAAAAACTGTTCTAAAAGCTCTTTTTGAAGTGCTCGACCGAGTAGGAGCCCTTTGAAATTCCTGCAGAAAGTTGAACTTTTCAAGGTCTTCTACACTCCAGAGAAGCGTATAGTGCCGTCTTCCGTTACACGCCTTATCAGCAGGCTGAGCTCTTTTCTTCACTTCTGTATATACTATATTGTGCCAGGGCAGACCCAATTGCTCATATCCTAGCTTATCATTAGAGCCCCTTTTGCCATCCCGAATACACCCATCCCATTTTGTTTTTTAAAAAACCATCCAGACATCATTATTGATAGACCATGTTAATTGAATTATTACTAGGCCTAGTAGGCTTGATATGGCTCTTTTATAGGTATACCAAATTAATGTCTGTGTCTACACAGAAAGCTGTTAGGTCTTTGAATATATCAATTCCTAATGTTCCTTTGATTTCAGTTGATAAAGTCACGCATACTAGTATGGTTTTACATTGGGATAGTTATGTTAATAATCCAAACGAGCAAAGTGACAAGGAGCATCAAAATTCAAGTGCAAGTGTACCAGCTACTAGTGATGGTCCTCCAAAATTAACTACCCAAATTACTACAAGTTCTATTAGTCATTTTGTGATATATATTAATGGTATTCAATCTGCTTTCATTGATGGATCTGATAATTCCTGTATGCTAGAAGGGTTACTTCCTGACAACCATTATCAAGTTGACTTAGTTGCATTTAATATGTCTAATTTCAGATCAAAATCTTCCCCAATTTACGTTAAGACTGCTGCTTATGAAATCGGCGAAGGTGATGGATCTTCGTCTTTGAAACATCCAACCGAAATTTTAAAGGTTTTATTACCTGAAGAGGAACAAAGTCAAGCTATTTCAAACATTGTTTATAAGCAATCAAAAAGTCCAAAGAGTAGGTCACGTAGTGGAACCATAAATGAAAAACCGAATAATGAGGATGATACAACACCTGTTCATTTGATAACAGATATTAATGAATTGAAGTTTTTATTAGAATCAAGTGTTGATGAAGTTAGATCAATTAAGAAAACGTTTATTGAAGCAGAATCAGAATTTAAAGAAGGTGAAGCATCATTGGTTAATTCAAGAGATGAAGCTAAGAAAAGAAGAAAGATTGAAGATTCCAATAGATC
Source organism: Ambrosiozyma angophorae (assembly GCA_030567475.1). Classification (NCBI taxonomy): domain Eukaryota; kingdom Fungi; phylum Ascomycota; class Pichiomycetes; order Pichiales; family Pichiaceae; genus Ambrosiozyma; species Ambrosiozyma angophorae. Next base: position 256,168 of record JAJLSH010000208.1, on the reverse strand, counting down.
AAGTTTACAAAAAGAAATTAAATTACTAGAAAGTCAAAGAGTTACTTCAGCAAGTAAAGTTTCAAGAAACAAAGAAAAATTATCAAGCAGAGAGAAGACCCTTCAAAAAAAAATCATGCAAATGGATAATTGGCAAGTTAAGATTCTAGAAATGAAAGAAAAGGAAAGGGAATTAAAAGTTGTTTGTCCTAAAAAAATTGCAAGTTTAAAATTGGAAGTGGAGAATTTAAATAAAGAAATTTTCTCCATACATTCTGAAAATCATATTCTTGAAGATGAAGTTAGAGATGCACTTGCCAGTAGAAAGAAAATGGATTCGACTAAACAAAGAATTGCAACTATATTTGAAGAGCTAATCAATCTCACGGATAAGCAAACTGGATTGCTGAAGCACGGTGGTTTAGAATACGTCACTGAATTAATCGCTCTAAAACCTGAATGGAAGGGAGAGTTAGAGAGTGAAATTATCACTATCGATCAAGCATCCGAATCACAATGGAGAGCCACTCAACAACAGGAATATGCTAGACATGAAAGTATTAGACAAAGACTAGAAGAAGTTAGACGAAATTTAGCAACTAATACTCACTTAACACAAACTGAAGATAGAGAAAGGGTTGTAAACTCTTATGCTCGTCCAAGTGGAAGCAATGATAATTCCGCATTAAACCTCACACAAATGAATACAACAACATCAGCAACATTGAGCCCATCTCAGCAGATGAATATTTATAACAATAACTCATTAAATAGCTTACTATCCAATAATATTGCTTTGCCTAATAATTCCTACAATAACCTGAATGAATCAACATATCTCAGCCAGATGTCAACTAGCCCACCTACTAATGTTTGGTCTTTTAACCATTCCCGGGGATTAACTTTAGACACATCTACAGCATCCAAGTTGACTTTAGAAAATACAGATGATGTGCCTGCAATTTCTCCCTCTGCAAATATATTGTTACCGCAAAATTTAATTGATGGGGATGATTTACCCGTATCCGCTACAACTTCTTCTGCTTCATCTACTCCTAACCCAACCGAAAGTTTAACAACGCCTTCTCTCCCTAGATTTCAAAGTGTCTCAGGGATAGAAAACATCAGAAATAATAATTTATATGGATCCCTTGTTAATATGGACACTTCGCAACAATTGACTCAACCAAATTCTACAATTACTTCATTAAGTGCATTAACAAATACTCTGGCTAATAATCCACCTCCAGGTTCAAATGGTGGGAATGTTATTGGCTCTCCAAATTCATTGAATCTTTCTTTACACAATACAACTGATATTAAGAATTACGATAATTTATCCTTGCATCGAACATCTAGACACGAGATCGAAGATCTTAAAAGCATTAAGAGTTTGCAGTATAATAAAAGAAATTTGTTTGAATTTTCTACTAACAATAGTGCATCAAGCCTTCACGGGATTTCAAATGTTAATGACTCTAGTGTAATAAGTCTGTTTGGTGGATTATCGAACACAGAAGGTACTGGGTTAGCTCAGGGATCAGATTTTTTGGCGTCAGCCAACAGAGGCAGAAGTACATCCTTTGGGTCAAGCATTTGGACTAGAACAAGCAACAATCCAACCAGTGCTGGTAATTCTAACTGGAATGGCGGTTTAAGTTTACTGAATCCATCTTCCTTAAACGCTACCCCAATCTCTTCCAATCTTCCTTCAAATCAACATCAAAGTGTCTCTAGAGGATCTGATGAGATAAGTTCATCTTCACCAAGAATGTTTTTTCATGCATTTGAATCACCACCGGTTATTAAAGTTGAATCACCTTCTTCTGGTGGTCCATCCGAACATACTGTTGATGAAGATATGAATGGTCAAACAGGTTCATCTCCTTCCTTATTTAAAGCTAGTAAGTTCTTCAAGTTTGGTGCTTCACCTAACAAAACGGCAACAAAAACTAGCAACCATTCTTCTGATGACATAGCTATTGAAAGTGGTGACGAATCCCATGGTAATATGAGTAGTGGATCCGCTAGGCTGTCATCAAGTGGGGCTGGTAGTGGTAGTACTGGGGGGTCAGGTTTATTATCAGGTGGATTTGGTTCAAAATCTTCAAGATTCTTCAAACTTGGTACCAGAAGAACTTCAGGAGCTACTGTCCATACCCAAAGTTCTGATGGTGGATCTGATGCTGCTAATTCAGGAAGTTCAAAGGAACCGAATACCGGCTCCTCATCTAATGGAACAGGGAAAGAAAAGGATGACACGAGTACACCAATTTCCAAGAGAATAAGTTTAGGCTTATCATTCAAAAGAACAGACAAGAATACAGATAAGAATAAGATTATTGAAGAAAGAGAAGAAAACATTGACGAAGTTTCCGATGAACATCGCATTTGATGACTGGCTGCAACTGAGTAGTTGTTATACCCATTATTTTCTGTTGTTGAATTATATCGCTTTTCACATATTTTATCTTTTTTTTTCCCTTAGTGTTCGAACGATTTTGCATTATTTATCCATTTTGTTGCTGTTTTTAAAAGTTTTTGAAAAGTATCATTCAAGCACTCCAAAACATTCTCTAATACCTTCATTCGTTATATCTCATTACATAGGAACCATCTTTATTACACTAAATCTATGCTTAATTTGTTTCTCGTAAGATCAAGTCTGGATGAGGCTTTAATCGTTTCCGGGAACAGGAACTCCGCGGGGTATCGTGATTTACCCTAGATAATAAAAAACCCTTAGATTGCCTGCCCTTTTATATGTTTTTTTTTTTCAAATTGTGTAAGTCTACAACTTTTTAACACTGAGCTAGATATTATGGTTGAAATAGATCTAAAATCGGAGTTCGTACTGATACTAAAATCGCTACCTTTTGAAATAGTTCTTCATATTTTTAGAAGAATATATGTTAAACAACTGAATTTATCTGATTTTTTCCCAGATTTTGACAATGAAAACATTAGAATAGCTCACAATTCGTTAATAAGCTCAATACTAAACGTGCATCCACTTGAAGTTAAGCAAGACATGCTGTCTTTATTGTTTTCTTGTCACGGCTTATCGCTTGGTTCTGACCAATTTCGTCTATTCTTTGAAAATTTAAGAAAGACGGGTATCAAGGTTGCTGAGACCAGAGTTTCACTGGAGAGGGTGGATTATAAAAATATTTGTCATTTTCTCATGGATAATCAAGATTGTTTTAAATCTATCAAAGTTCACGGCGGGTTTTTAAGGATACCCGAATCAGATTTACGTGATGAAGTTGACCGTTTAGAGAAAATATCAAGGTTAACTTCCACGACACTTAAAATAGAAGCTAGTAGCTTTGCTCCCAATAATTTTGAATATGCATACGGATTACTTAAACCAGTTTGCAACTGTATCACTCAATTAGACACTTATGTTAATGAATCTTATATTAGTAGTCATGGATTATCATTTATTCAAGAGTATTCCAACTTGAAAGTTTTACACCTAACATTATACATTTATTATGGTACATTAAATTATTTCCATAATAATACTCTACGTGAATTAGATATATGCCTAGTGGAAAAAACTGGAATTTCAAGTGATGTCCATGGTTTGGATTTCAGAGGTTTACCTAACTTAAATCATCTTAAATTACAAAACTTTCATGTTTCAGCTAGAGCATTACGTAGCATTCCAGTTTCTCTTAATGAACTAATTTTGGACAGATGTACTTTTGATTCAGCTAATGGGTGTTTTTTTACTGAGTTGGAAAATGAAGAAGTTACACCTCCTCACAACAACAGGGTATTTGACAGTATAAACCACCTTACGAAATTGAGGAATTTGGAGGTGCATCTGATACCGCCAGTAGGATTTGTGAATTCGTTAAACGGTAGAACAACATACTCTTGCCCCTCTTCTGCAATTCAAAATATATTATTATACGATTTTTCCAGCCTTCCAACTACTAAAAAAACACTTTTAATAAAGATTTCTACTTGGGTTGAATTGAAACTTTATTTCATTGAAGATGAAATGGTCTCTAATTATATTAATTACGAACATAGAGTTAATAAGAGGCTAAAGTTCTTCAAGGCAGATAACAGCTCAGAAAAGATATTTGATTTAAGTGATTTTGATTTCACTAATGTTAGAAAATTAAAAATCTCAACGTTAACTTTATCTCCCGTTACATTAATTCTAGATGATGATATTGATGCCGTTGTTTCTCTTATTTGCAAAGCCAACGCTGATATATTTTTAACCTCAAAATTAAATAAGTTTGAACATGTTGAGGAATCAGAAGAAGAATATATGAATAAAAAGGAATATCTATTGGTCAAACGGTAAGTAATTCCAACCCCATTTAAATGATTATTTTAAAATAAAATATATAATACTATATACCCTACATCAAGGACCTATTTTCATTCTTTCAATTTATAAAGACCTAAATATTTCCAGGATTTTCAAAAAAGGGGGGTAGGCTTAATTGATAAATAGTAATTTATAATGCATAGCAGTAATTGCTGAAAGAGCTAGAAGTTACAGCAATAAATAAATTAAGTAATGAAATAGGCACCCAAGTAACAGTGAGGCAAAAACAAAGTATAAGAATATTGAACACAAAAAAAATTCATGTGGGAAGAAAACAGGGAAGAAAACAATGGTTTATGATGCATCAGGGATAACATGATATATTATGCTAAAAAGAAAAGTAACAAAAAACAAAAAAAATGACTATGAAGAATGGATTGTGTCCTGAAATATATATTTCAAGAATGCTCTTCTCATAATAATATTTAGAGGTATCATATGATTGCATGGTAGTTAAAATAACTTAAAAGGAGTGAAAAGAATGAAAGTAGCATGTAAGCAAAAGCTAAAGGAGTAGAAGGTAAGAAAAAAAATTAGAGGAAGGAGAAAAAAACAAAAAACATCAAATAACTTTCTGAGCTGGACGTTCACATAAAGTTAAATTAAAATAATTTCATTTCAATAATTTAGGATCCCTCTTAAGTAGTAAATTAATTTTATATGTTATTACAGTATCATTGATATTATTGTTCGATTGTGTAAACCTTTTTTTCTTTGTAAAAAAACAAACAATAAAGAAAAGTTGGTCTGAATTATCTTAATTTGAATTCTTGGCCTCAATTTCTGATAATTTATCTTTCATGATTTTTCTATTCAATGATCTTTCGTCCATTATATCATCATCAGACCAATCCACATGAACAACTCTACCTAATTTGGAACTATCCGTATTTCGTAAGATTCTTGGTCTTTCCAATTTCCAATCTTCTTCAAAATTTTCAAATCCTTCATCATAGGTTTTCTTATAGACTGAATAAATGGCCTCTTCCTTCTCTTTTCTAATTTCTTCTTGAGCCATCCATTCCATATGTTTTATATCATCATTTGAAGGTTCATAAATATGCCATATGACATAATGAGGTAAACCAATAACGGAATAATTCATTCTTTTACACATCTTTCCAAATGCTTCAGTTTCAGCATGTTTTTCAAATGAAAATGCAGGGAAATGTGCCCCAGATTTGAAAACTTTTGCTTTAGCTAAGATTGAAACACCCCCAATACCATCCAAAACCATTTCTGTCTCAATATCACCATATGGATCTCTAAGGTAGGCTAAATGAGGTCTCCAAGTTGCATATTCAACATAACCTTCAACTATAACTGCATCTTCATCTAAAGTTGACGCCAATTGCAAACCACCATCACTTTCTTGCCATGAATTTAAATCATAAGGTTGTTGATTACCTAACCATTCAGGCAATGGTCTCCAAACATTTGGAACAATAACATCTTTGTCATGATGCATTAAGTCTTCGATAATAGTTGGTGGAATAGTTTCAACATCAACATCTCTCCAATAAACCCAAGAATGATATGGTTTAATTGCAACAGAAGATAACCAATTTCTAGCTCTTGCCATCAATTTACGTCTTGAACCTTGAGCTGCAAAACCATGTCTATCAGAAAAACCTTGTCCAATTGCTTGACCAAAATCTTTTTCAAATATTTCTATTGAACCAAAATGAAAACTTTCATCAGGATTATTTTGAATATCTTTTAAAGAACTAACTAGTACCTCCATTGTATCATCACTTGAATCCGAAACTAAAAATGCTAAATCAATTAAATTATGTGGATAAGTCATATTTCTCATATGACTGAAAAACATTGGTAAATGTGATGCAGCATCTCTTAATGGTACGCAAAATATAACACGCTCATTATATTGCCAACCATTTGGCCGTCCAGTGAATTCTTTAAGATCATAATAAAATATATCAACAGCATTATTTGAACTAAAGTTGGGTATATATAAAGCAAACTGGGAACCCATAAAATAATTAATTATAACTGGAACTGACGAGACGAGACTTAATTCAGTAAAGGTAGAAATGAACAGACTATAAACTAACAAGGAAACAGCTATTGATATAAGGTATATTCTTTTCTTGGAGTATTTCTGTTTTAAAAGTATATCATTTGAACTTCTAAATCCCCTAGAAAATAGTTTGGGTGATCTATTATTATAATTATAATTCATCTTAGGTTAGTATTTGTGACAGAGAGAAATGGAAAACTCCAGGTCATCATATGAACGACAACACAAATGAATGTAAACTAAACATACCCTAGATACTGCTTCTCCATGATAACAGTTCGAATCAGGGAAGGAGGGAAAGGTGCAGTACGACGGTTGCTTTGAAGAGATAATTAGGAAAGTTGTTGTGGTGAGGGCACTCGTCTGTTTGTTTGATCGTTGTTCACGAGGCGACCCACAAATAGAAAGTTAAACGTTCAAGTACACAGATACAGAGTATACAGAAGCTACAAAAACAGGGCACTGTTGGAGATGTCTCTAGTAGGGGCGAGTCCCTTTGGAGGCCTTCTCTTAGGACCCCTAGAACGGGTTTTCGTTAGATGGGTCAATTTCTGTCCTTCTACTTCAAGTTCAGAGCTGTCTATGGTACTTGATTTATTGACAGCACGCATCTTAGACACCGAAGAAGGAGGATTTCCCATTGTATCCTGAGGCAAAGTAGAAGAGGATAGTGGCACTGACGCAGACTTACCAATCCTAGCGTTGATCAGCGTATTGTTTAATGTAGACGCAAATTTTTGAAACTTTTCACTTCCAGCTATACCATTTAAATTTTCAGTATTTGAAAGAGATGAATCTGGTTGTAATTTATTATTAACCTTTGTTTTAAAACATTCAAACCTTTGCAAAGCTTCGGGAACTTCAGATTTCTGTTTCGGGGCTATTTTAGGTTTATTTAAGTTACCTCTTTGTTGTAAAGCTTCTGGAACTAAAATATTTGGTTTCGGAGCTAGTTTAGGCTTATTTAAATTGCTTCTCTTTTTCAAAGCTTCGGGGATTTCCTGGTTTAGTTTCACAGGCTGATTTGGTTTCTTAAGTTTAACCAGTTGTTTCAATGCTTCTGGAACCTCTTTTTCAATATCAGGGTTAGGTTTTGGTTTTGGTTTTGGTTTACTCAATTTTGAAAATCTTTGTAAAGCTTCAGTAGAATCTTCAGATTTATTATTAGTTGAACCTACAGAATCATTAAATGATTTTGGAATATTTAAATGTGGTTTAGGATTTGGAACAGGTTTTAACTTAGTAGTTAAAGTAACAACAGAAACCTTTCTTTCACGAGGTTTAAAATCATTATTAATTAATTTCTTTGCTGGAACAGTAGGATTGCTAGCAGTATTAGTAGATTCATTATTTGCAGATTGATTATTAGATATATCATTCTTCTTTCTAATAGAAGGTGAAGAAGCACCACCATGGGTTAGAAATCTTGCATTCATATTTAAATCTGGAGATCTTTCACCGACACTTGTTTCAATTTTATTTGGAGATAGAGGATGTGCCTTTGCACCTGCAACTGCTGATATCACATCCAACTTATTAGGCATAGGAATGTAATCCAATGCAACGTTAGCAATTTGCTTGTTGACCGGTTTAGGTTTAGGTCCAATCTTAGGCTTATTAAGCATTGCATGTTGAGCGTTCGTGTTGGTAAAGTGATTCTTGTTAACTATTGTGGATGGTTTGATGGAGCTTGATGAAGATGGCTTAATATTAAAGTCAGTTCTATCATTGAATGATGAAAGTGATAAAGGTTTAGGCTTGGATGTTGTTGGTACGGATGATTTAGTTATATATGGCTTTGAAATCTTTGGAGGTTTAGCCGGAAGTTTATTTACAGATGCTTTTCTATTTGCAGGAAGTGGTTTATCAAAGAAAGACAACTTATCATGAGATTTTAATTCCTTATCATTATCATCCCAAGATGGTAACGTTTCAGCTTCTTCTTCTTCTTCTTCATCGTCAGAAGATGATGAAAGGTCATTTTTGTAATCAGTAAAAGCAGCCGGCTTGCGAGGATTCGACTTTGAAGTTGTTGAGTGAGTAATCTTTTCTGTAATTTGATCTCTTTGTGATCCTCTTTTAGAAACATTTAAAGAAAGATTAGGGGTAAATGAAAAATCTGGTTTTTTTGGCGTTGCCAATAAATCTTCAGCTTTGATGACTTTTGGTTCATTTTTATTACGTTTAGGCAGTTCAAAACTTGTGTTAATATCAAGTTGATTAATTAAATCAAGCAATGAATCATGATGTTTTTGAGATTTACTTTCAACTGTTACAGCATCATCCCCTGATAAAGAGGAACCATTCAAATCTTTTAACGTATCAAACGTATCAAAATCAGATGGCTTTGCATTTGCAGCAATAGGATTCATTAATTCAATATCAAAATCTCTGTAAATACTTCTTGAAGCAGCACTATCTGAATTTGGAGCAGAGCACAAATTACTAGAAATCGATCTAACTGCCATGCTTTTATTTGGAACTAAAGGTTTAAGCTTTTTCTTTGGTGACATTTTATAAGCTAATCTCTTTCTTTCAACTTCTTTCTCTAAATTTGATATTCTATTATCATTTTCCATAAATCTAGTTGAACTTAATTCTTGAAATGTATCTAAAAACTTATCCACATCTGGATCACTATATAAACTAGTCATAATTTAATAATAAAGTTCCAAAAGTACAATGTTTTGAAAAAACAACACAAAATATATATTACAATTTCCCAAGTTGATTAATCAGTTGTCTATTTTATAATCTATCTATATTTACATTTCCAGGTGGAAATTACAAACAAAAAAACACAAAAAAACACATACAAACCACGTCGATCGACGCGCCGATAACTAATCGTCTCTAAAAAGTGAATATCGACGCGTCGGTTTTGTTTAACGTGTTTTCTCAAGTCGATTTTCTTATATCGTGTTTTTAATTTTTATATCATTTATTTGAGTTGTAGTGGTGGGGGCAATTAAGAAAAAGAACAAGAAAAGGGGAACTTTATTATTATTGTTAAAACATGTTAGATGTGGATAAGATTATAGAAGATGTTAAGAAGTGTGATATCATACCTGAAAATGATGTACAACAACTTTGTCAACTAGCACAAGAATTACTTATTCAAGAATCAAATATTCAACTTATTGATACACCAATTACGATTTGTGGTGATATTCATGGACAGTTACATGATTTAATAACGTTATTTAATATATCGAAGGAACCACCAGATACAAAGTATTTATTTCTTGGGGATTTTGTTGATAGAGGATTCTATTCATTAGAAACATTTTTATTATTATTAAGTTATAAAGTTCGATATCCGGATAGAGTGTTTTTAATTAGAGGCAATCATGAATCAAGACAGATCACATCAGTTTATGGGTTTTATGATGAATGTTTAAGAAAATATGGTTCAGCAAATGTCTGGAGATATTGTTGTGATGTATTTGATTATTTATCATTAGGTGCTTATATCATATCATCAAGTGGTAATCAAGAAGGAGTATTTTGTGTTCATGGAGGTTTAAGTCCAGCAATTGAAACAATCGATGAAATTCGAATGATTGATAGAAAACAAGAAGTACCACATGATGGATCAATGTGTGATTTATTATGGTCTGATCCTGAAGAAAATATTCCAGCATGGGCAGTTTCACCTAGAGGTGCTGGATATTTATTTGGATATAGTGAAACTGAGAAATTTTTATATAGAAATAATTTAAGTTTAATTGCAAGAGCACATCAATTAGTAATGGAAGGTTATAAAGAAGTATTTGATGGAGGACTGGTTACAGTTTGGTCAGCTCCAAATTATTGTTATAGATGTGGTAACGTTGCGGCAGTTTTATCATTAAATGATACATTGGATAGAACATATGTTGTATTTGATACAGTTTTACAACCAAGTTGTGAAATTCCATCCAAAAAACCTGTTGCCGATTATTTCCTTTGATAAAGAAATCTGAGATAAAGAAACAAAAAATGATAAGGTGTGCGGCTAGTTTATTTATTTTTTTTTTTTTTTTTTTTTTTGCGATAACAAAGTCGACGAGGAGGACAACCAAGATAAAAATAAAAAATATCAAATTGTATTATTAATATAACTATCAATTCAATGATATGATATGATGACTTTTATTAATTATTCAATAATGATGAATACTATTATATATTTAATACCAATTTTACAAATTTATATGAATTATAAATTAAATAAAATAAAATCATTAATTTTTTTTGAAGAAAATTTATTATCATTTCAATCAATTATTTTAAATTTATTTAACTCAATATATATATTAATAATCAATTTATATATGTTAAATGAGGAAAATTTAATTAATTGTTTTATTTACTTAATTCTAAATATAGCTTTATTCTTTCAATTTAAAAATTTAAATAAAAATTCAAAAGATTTAAAAGATTTAGAATTAATTAATCAATTAATTAAAAGTAATGAATCCAGAAAAAAGACTAATCAGTTAAATAAAAAATTAAATATATTTAATAATGAAAACAATATTAATTCTCAATCAATTGAAAATTTTGAAAACTTAATATTTAATTTTGAAGATATTGAAGAAGATATTGAAGAAGAAGAAGAAGAAATCTCTTCTATTAAACCAAATGAATTACAAGAGATAAAACCGATCAAACAACCTAAGGTATCCAACAACATTGCCCCGATATTAACAACATTATTATCGATGTCACCAACAAGATCTAATGCATTCCCAATAAATAATTCAATTACATTTAATGAACTTAATAAGTATGAATCAATTTGGATGATTTTAACATTTTTAAATTTTAATTTAATTATAGTTTCAAAATTAATTCAATTTTTTAAAATTTTTAAAAAAATTAAATTAAATAAATTAAATAAAATACCAATTTCTTATAAAATTTTATTAATATTATTGAATGTATTTGAAATTTTAATTATTTTAATTAATTTAATTCATTATAAATCTATTGATGATGATTTATTATCATTTATTTATCTATTTAGTTCAAATTATCAATTTCTTTTAATAATATTATTAAATTTGTTAATAATTTTAATAATAATTATATCATATTTAATAAATTTAATACCAGCAAATCAAGAAGAAAGTAAGGTAATAGAAGGAATAATAATATCAGAAACAACAGCATTAATAAATCAAAGTTAAATATTATTAAAACCTTTATTTTCATCTTTTAATAAATTTTTATGATCAGCTGGATTTGCAGCAGATTCATAAAGAATTGAAACTTTATTATTATTAATTTTTTGAAATTCACCTCTTAATTCAATTGAATATAATTTTAAAATTTCTTCATCATCCATAATCCAATTATTTTCAAAATAAATTGTTAATGAATTTAATCCATTAAATTTTGATCTTGGTAAATAATGTTCAACGAATAATGAATCATCAATCATTTCATCGACATCAATTAATTCATCATTTTCATCATTAATACCAACCATTGGATGTTCGAATTTATAAGTTTCTTTTATATCATTAATTGAATTAAAATCTAAATTATTTATATTTTTAAATAATTTAATTGATTTTGGACAATTTTTTTCAAATGATGAAGTTTTTAATATAATTGAATATAATTTAATTTTTAATGATTCTTCAAAATTTATTGATATAATTAATTGATTATCTAGATCTGATTTGAAAACTGGTTTTATTGAATATTTATCCTTTTCAAGTTTAAATAATTTTGTTTTTAAATCATCAATTGAATTATCTAGATTAAATACTGTTATTGTTGAAGTATTAATTTTTGAATTTAATGATTGAGATGGGTTTGTTGGGATTGGCATTACAGAATGTTCATGTTCGCAACTTGTATGATTATGTGATGGCATTATATAATTTATGTAACTTGTATAGTTTTTTTTTGTATTAATTTATTCGAAGAAATGGATAGAGTGGGGATAAAATAGAAAGTTTTACGATATCAAAAATAAAAAAAGTGAGAAAAGTTTTTTTTAAAGGAAAAAAAAGAAAAATCGTAATATTTTTTTGAACAATGGAAAGTGGTTTAATCAAACTATGTCAACAAAGAAAAGACAACGAGAAGAGGATGATGATCATGAAGTAGAAAGAATAGAAGATACATTAACGGATTCAGAACAAGTTAATACAATTGAAGGTAGTTCATCAATTAGATATTCACAAAATTTAATAATTAATTTTAATTTTAATAAAATTTTAACTAATAATAATAATAATAATAAAATATTAATTAAAAAAAATGATAATATCAATAAACGAATAAATCAAATATTTAATTTATTGATTAATCAAGAAGATAAAGAAGATATTAATATATTATTAATTTCTAAAAATGAAGGAATTCAAAAATTAATTACAATAATAGAAATTATTAAACAAAAATTAATGAATAATAATAATAATAAAGGTGGTGGTAGTATTAAAAATAATAAAATTGCTAAATTAAATTCACAAAAGATAATTAAAGTTAATAATAAAATAATTGAAAAATTTCCAAATTTTAAATATAAACAATTTAATTATTTAGATTTCATAACAATTGAGAATAAAAAGAAAGGTAGCAGCAATAAAGAACATGATGAATTAAAGATTAATAAAAATATTAAATTACCAGTCATGTACATTTATTTGAATTTTAATTTATTTATAGATGATAATTTACCAGTTAGATTACTTAAAAGGTTTGATAATTTAATTAAAGAAGGTTGGAGTATACAAGAAGTTTAAAGTACTTTCATAAAGATGTATTTTGTAATTTAATATTTATTTATATATATATATATATTAAAACCCCAAAAAAGAAAAAAAAAAAAAAAAAAAAGAATGAATAATAGTAATAGAATAAATATGTAAAAAAACTTTTTTTTTTTTCTTTTTTTATATTAGAAATATAAATTATAATAATTTGAATAAATAGAATTCAAAAATTCAAAAATTCAAAAATTCAAAAAAAAAAAAATCTATTCATCAGATTCTGAATCTTTTGGTTTAAATTTCTCAACAGATAAGTTACCTGGGAAAGTACCTGCTTCTCTTTGTTCATCCCAAAGTTCAGTCCAAGCTAATGGACATAAAGACATATAAGTTTGATAGAAAACCTTACATGGAGCAAAATCATCACCTTTTAAAGAAACACATTTATGGTAATCTAAATAGGATTGATAACAATGTTTAGTTTGATTTTGTTGGGGGAATCTAGCGTCGAAACCTGGTGTTTGTAGTTTATATTCAGTCATAATATATGTAGGAATGGATGTGTAGTGGTTAATATTAATAAATGATCAGGTGAACCTCTCTTAATAGTAACAAAGTTTTGATATAATCGTAAGTTTGAAAAGTGAGTGAGAGAAAGAGAGAAAAAACAGAGCAGTTGATTGGGTAGGAGTTCTGCGTGGCGCGGGAGGTAAAGTAAATGTGGCGCAGTATAATTATTTGTTTTCCGGATTAGTGTCCGGTACACAAGACGGACGTGATCCGAATAATTGAATTTAATTTTTTTTTTTTGAAAAACTTTTTTTTTATTCAAAATTTTTTTTTTTTTATTGAAAAATAAAAAAAGATTAAATTCGGTTGTAATTTCGGTTTGATTATAATTATTTTCAACCGGAAACGTTTAAATTCTTCCGCTTTTTCCAGTTTCCAGTTTCCCGTTTCCAGTTTCCAGCTTTTTATTTATTTATTTATTTATTTTTTTTTTTTTTTTGGTTCCTTCTTTCTTTTCCTTTTCAATACAAAATGGTTAATCTTACAAGTGCTTATGCGGCTATGAACCAGATATATGATGATGATGATGATGATGATGATGAAGAAGAAGAAGAAGTGGATGATGATATTATAACTTACTCTAATGATAACACTCCTGATCCGGTACCAATATCAATCGATTTAGGTATTCCTCAATCAATTACTTCTAATGTATCACAAATTAATTCTTTAAATAATTTAATTACTTGTTCAAAATTTAAACCTGATGATGATAATCTTATATTCAAAGATGATTACGTAATCATTGGATTAAAAATAAATGAATATTTAATGATAAAAGGTCAATACAGTTTAATAGTTCAAAGAGGTTCAATTAAAATTGATTTAATTCAATTTAATTCAAATCCAAATAATTTAATTAAAATAAATTCAAATAATTTGTCATCAACTCCGATCATTTATTCAACTCAAGTTACTAATGTTGATGATATTAATGATTTTAAAAATGATGAAAATTCTCATTTATTTAATTCTAATTATAAATCAATTATTAAAATTATGAATTTATTTACTGGATTAGAAAATATTGGCAAATTATATCCACAATTAAAAAATATTTATCCAAATTATGAAGAAATTAATGAAAATTTAAATGAAATTGAAAATTCATTCTTTGGTTATTCATTTAAATTAATTTTATCAAATAATAATAGTGATGATAATCATAATATTGGTACAATGATTCCAAAAGATTGGAAATTACAAATAAATCAAATAATCAAAGAATCAATAATAAATACATTAGAACCTGAAAAAATTTTAATAATTGGTTCAAAGAATACTGGCAAATCAACTTTTTTAAAATTATTATTAAATAGTTTTACAAATTCAAATATAAATAAAGATTCATTTACTTCATTAAATGTATTAGATTTAGATTCCGGTCAACCAGAATATTCTTTACCAACTTGTATTTCATTAACAAATCATGATGAACCAAATTTTGGTTTCAATTTTCAATATTTAAATGATTGTAATTTTAATTTAATTTCAAATGAATTTATTGGTTTTAATTCTCCTTATAATTTACCATCAATTTATTTAAATAAAGTTAAAAATTTAATTAATTTACATAATAATTTAAATAAAAATTTACCTCTATTAATTAATTTCCCAGGTTATATTAAAGGTTATGGTATTGAATTATTAATTGAAATTTCAAACTATTTAAATCCAACTCATTTAATTTATTTATCAAATTCAATAGATGATAATTTATTAAATCAATTAAATTATAAAAAATTAATTCAAATTTCAAATATTAATTTTAATAACATTAATAATAATAATCAACAACAACAATTATTTTTAAAGAATTATTCATCAACTCAAATTAGAAATTTTAAATTATTAAGTTATTTACATTATGAATCAATCAATAATAAATTTAATTTTAATCCATTAATTATGAAATCTCCTTATAAAATCTCTTATCATAATTCATCAAATTCATTAAATATTGATTCATTATTAAAATTTGATGGAATTACTGCAATTTCAATAATTAATTCAAATAATTTAAATAATAATGATTTAATTGAAATTTTAGAGTTACAATTATTTGGTTTATTTTTAATTCCAATTGATGAATTTCAATTAATTTTTAAAAATTTAATTAATTTAAAAAATTTACCAAATTTATTAATTAATTTAAATAATTTATTACTAAATTTAAATTTAAAATTCTTAGGTATTTGTTTAATTCATTCAATTAACATTAAACAATCATATTTAAATTTATATACCCCAATTAAACCAAGTATTTTAAATGATATTACAAAAGGTGATTATAATAAAAAATTTAAATTGATTTTAATTAAATGTAATTCAGATTTACCAATTGAAGAATTAATTCCAAAAATAATTTATAAAACAAAAAATAAGAAAAGACCTAAAAAGGATATAGTTTCACCAACTATACCATATGTAACATTCAATAATAACCTTGGTAAAGGAAGTAAATCGCTAAATATTAGAAGAAATATAATGAGACGTGGTCAACAATAAAAAGTCCAAAAACAGTAATTCTCGCCATTTTATACTTTAATTCAATTTCTTTATCTTGAACAAAAAAAAAAACGTACTTAAACTTCTTTCTTTACACCCTTCTTCTACTTTCCACCTTTTACATTTTATTTATATTTTAGAAAAATGGTCCATTCAGCTGAATATTTACCTGCACAACCAACAGAAATTTCTTCAATTTTACAAGGTGGTTATAATCATCCATTACTTAGATCATGGCAACATGAAAGACAACTTCATAAAGATATGTTTATATTTCCATTATTTGTAACTGATGATCCAGATGAAGAAACTCCAATCCCGTCATTACCTAATATCTCAAGATTTGGTGTTAATAAATTAATACCATACGTTAAAAATTTGATTTCAAAAGGTTTAAGATCAGTTATTTTATTTGGTGTTCCATTAAAACCTGATATCAAAGATCCAGAAGGTAGTGCTGCCGATGATCCAAATGGTCCTGTTATTCAAGCTATTAAAGCATTAAGACTGAATTTTCCTGATCTATATATAATGTGTGATGTTTGTTTATGTGAATATACTTCACATGGCCATTGTGGTGTACTCTATGAAGATGGTACAATTAATCAACAATTATCAGTTAGAAGAATTGCTGCAGTTGCTGTTAATTATGCAAAAGCTGGAGCTAATTCAGTTGCTCCATCAGATATGGTTGATGGTAGAGTTAAAGCAATTAAACAAGGTTTAATTGATGCTAATTTAGCTCATAAAACATTCGTTATGTCATATGCTGCAAAATTCAGTGGTAATTTATATGGTCCTTTTAGAGATGCTGCTTGTTCTTCACCTGGTAAAGGTGATAGAAAATGTTATCAATTACCTTCAGGTGGTAAAGGACTAGCAAGACGTGCTTTATTAAGAGATTTAAATGAAGGTACTGATGGTATCATTGTTAAACCTTCAACTTTTTATTTAGATGTTGTTAGTGAAGCATCCGAAATATGTAAAGATTATCCAATTTGTTGTTATCATGTTAGTGGTGAATATGCAATGTTACATGCTGCTGCTGAAAAAGGTGTTTGTGATTTAAAAGCAATAGCATTTGAATCTCATCATGGATTTTTAAGAGCTGGAGCAAGATTAATCATCTCCTATTTTACACCAGAATTTTTAGAATGGTTAGATGAACCAACAAATTTATAAGTGTATGAATCTTAAAAATTAAAAAAAAAAAAATTATCACTTAGTACTTGTATATATACATATATCATATATCATATATTATATTATATTATATTATATTATATTAATTAAAATTATTTTAAAATTTTAAGTTTGTATGTAACTACTTATTCAAGCAAGTATTGGCCCTTCTATTTTATTATTTTCCTTAGTATCCTCTTTAGTATCTTCTAAAGTTGTTGGAACTTCAGGCATAACTGGAACATCTGGAACATTTGGTGCAACAATTTTAACATTATCTTTTTGAGAATCCCCTAACTCTTCTCTTTCCAATTGTTTTAATTCATCTTCAACTTCATCGTCCATTGAATTAGTTAATAATTCACCCAATCGTTCACTTAATTCTTCCTGATACCTTATACCATCTTCTGAGTCATCCATAATTTTTTCAACTTTTTCTAAGGACATTTCATTATTTAATTCTTTTAATACTTGATTTCCTTGTTGTAATCCAAACAAAACATCTTTTTCAATTAATTTAAATTCAATTGAATTAATTAATTCTTCTAATGTATTTAATTGATTATTAATTGTATTTAATAGATTTGTTTGATATTTTTTTTTCTTTAATATTAAAAGTGCCTGAGATTTATTTTTATTAATTAAACATTTTTTAATCATCTCATCTTCTTTGTTTATCACAACTTGAACCTTGATTGTAGATTTTTTAAGTTTATCTCTTTGAAGTTTTAATTGTAATATTGCTTTATCTTGTGATGTAATTTTCGGTGGTTTTTTATTGTATGCTGTACTTGTACTAGTTGTATTACCCATCCTATCTTATATGTATGTTTTAAATGTGCCACTATTGTAATGAATATTACTTATCTATCTATATTGTAATTTGAACTGTTTTTTCTCTTTAATGCCTAACTACATCTTATCGTTCTCAAAATCAATACTTTTAAAATAAGTTAAAAACGTCTGCGTCGATCGACCCCTAGTTTTATTTTACACAGCCCTAA
>JAJLSH010000208.1:218770-237789 GCA_030567475.1 Ambrosiozyma angophorae | reverse complement strand
AAAAAATAAATAAGTTTATTAAAATTATTATACTTTTAACTTTTTTTTTTTTTTTTGGGAAAAAGTAAAAGTAAAATAACATACCAAAAATGGTTAAAACGAAAAATGGTACAAGAAAACCTGGACAACTTCAAAAAGATATGGATAATAAAGTTTATTCATTAATTGATAAACTTCTTGATGAAAAAACAAATAATGGTAAAATAATTGGTCCATTTCATTCAGCATTAGCACGCCATCTTACAGGTGAAGAAGTTTTCAATTATATTAAATCAAATGATAAATTTCATAATTTTACAAGGGTTCGTGATGAAATATTAAGGAAATCAATTGTTAGGTCATTAAATGAATTTGTAATTGAAGAGGAAGATGAGATTAAAGGAATGAATATTAATCTTGAAGAATTGGATAAGGTTAAAGATGAGAATAATATAGTCGATGATGGATTAGTTGAATATCCAGATTCAAATCAAGCTAATAAATCAATTGTTAGTCTATGGCAAAATGCCAATAATGATGAAAGTAATAAGCCAGTTGCTTCAAAAACGGATGATTTAACAACAACAGAATCAATTCCTTCATTAGAAGTTAAAGATTCTTCAGAAAATGCTGAAAAATTAAATTCAGAAAAGAAAAAAAGAAAAGCTAAAACAACATCAAGTTCTTCAAAAAAATTGAAAAAAGATAGAACTCCACCAACAGTTACATTGGATTCATTAGGTGGATTGAATGAAATTACAAAAGAATTATTAGAAGTTGTGGGTATGCCAATATTACATCCTGAAATTTATATGTCAACAGGAATTGAACCACCTAGAGGTGTTTTATTACACGGTCCACCTGGTTGTGGTAAAACAACCATTGCAAATGCCTTGGCGGGAACTTTGCAAGTTCCATTCATATCACTGAGTGCACCTTCAATAGTTAGTGGTATGTCAGGTGAAAGTGAAAAAAAGTTGAGAGACATATTTGAAGAAGCAAAACAATTAGCCCCATGTCTTATATTTTTTGATGAAATTGATGCAATTACACCAAAAAGAGATGGGGGTGCCCAAAGAGAAATGGAAAGAAGAATCGTTGCTCAATTATTAACATTAATGGATGAAATTTCATTAGATAAAACAGATGGTAAGCCTGTTATAGTATTAGGTGCAACAAATAGACCAGATTCATTAGATGCCGCTTTAAGAAGAGCTGGTCGTTTTGATAGAGAAATTTGTATAAATGTTCCAGATGAAAATTCAAGATTCAATATTTTAAATTCAATGGTTAATACTGTGAAATGTAATGGTGAATTGGGTTTACGTAAAATTGCTAAATTGACACCTGGTTTTGTTGGTGCTGATTTAAAAGCTTTGGTTGCTGGTGCTGGTGTTGAGGCAATAAATAGAATATTTAGTAATTTTGGTGAAATTGATCTTGAAGAAATTTCAAATGAAGATAAAATGGATATTGATGAAAATCTACAACAACAAAAATTGGAAAAGATTGAAAAATTAACAAATGTAATTATAGGGCCAAATCAAGATCATTCACAATTATCAATTATTCAAAAATTCTTATTAAAACATCCAGAACCATTGACACCTGAACAATTAGAACCATTACGTATCACTAAGGAAGATTTCCTAAGAGCATTACCTAAAATACAACCTACTGCTAAAAGAGAAGGATTCGCAACCATTCCCGATGTCACTTGGTCATCAGTTGGTGCATTGTCCAGAATTAGAGTTGAACTTCATATGGCAATTGTTCAGCCAATTAAAAGACCAGAAATTTTTGAAAGGGTTGGTATTACTGCACCTGCTGGTGTTTTAATGTGGGGTCCACCAGGTTGTGGTAAAACACTATTAGCAAAAGCTGTTGCCAATGAATCAAAAGCAAATTTTATTTCTGTTAAAGGTCCTGAATTACTAAATAAATATGTCGGTGAATCTGAAAAAGCTGTTAGAAAAGTGTTTGCAAGAGCTAGAGCCTCTGTTCCATGTATAATTTTCTTTGATGAATTAGATGCACTTGTCCCAAGAAGGGATACTAGTTTAAGTGAAGCTTCTTCAAGAGTTGTTAATACTTTATTAACTGAATTAGATGGACTAAATGAACGTAAAGGTATTTTTGTTATTGGTGCTACAAATAGACCTGATATGATTGATTCTGCAATGTTGAGACCAGGTAGATTAGATAAATTACTATATGTTGAATTACCAACTGCAAATGAAAGATTGGAAATTTTGAAAACTTTAATTGGTATAAATAATACACCATTAGATTCAAATGTTAATTTAGAAATTATTGCCCATGATGAAAAATGTAGAAATTTTTCAGGTGCCGATTTATCATCTTTGGTTAAACAAGCTGGTACCAATGCATTACAAAGAAAAATCTTTAAAAATATTCAGATTGGTATTGAAGAAATTAAAGAAAAGGATGCTGCAGATTTGTTTGTTACTAATCAGGATTTTATTAAAGCTTTGAATGATGTGAAGCCTTCTGTTAGTGATAAAGATAGAGCAAAATATGAAAGACTTAATAGAAGAATGGGTTGGGATAAAACTGCTAACGTTGATAATGAGGATTCTAACAAATCCGATATTTAAATGACTCCTCTTTTTTTGCTTTTGTATTGTTTTGACACCAGATTAATGTGTAATTTGTAACTTTAGATATGCATCAATAAAATTTTTTTCTATACAAAAAAGAAGTGAATAATATGAAATTTTTCGAAAAATTAAAACGGTAAATAATAGCAAATGAAAACGAAATAAAAGAGCCTATAGTTCACTATTTCTTAAAAGGCATAGTTGGCATTTGGGTGTAATTGATATTATATAATGAATCAGAAGTTTGAATGCCTTTATATTTTAAGGATTCAATATCAACCATATCCTCATTCAGTTCTTGAATTGAAGTAACACCAAGTAATTTCATGTCTCTAATCATCTCCGTTTTCAAAATCTGACTTGCACGTTCAACACCAGGTTGGCCATATGAAGCCATAGCATATAAGAATGGTCTACCCATACCAACACCAGTGGCTCCTAAACACAATGCCTTAATAATATCTGAGCCTCTTCTAATACCTCCATCAATAAATATATGGAAATCTTTATCTTTATTTTTTTCTCTCAATAGTTTCTTGGATTGTGCTAAAATTTCAATTGGAGGCATTGCAAAATCTAATTGTCTACCCCCGTGATTTGATATTAAAGCACCAGCTAATCCAATTTCGGCAGCTTTTAAAACATCCTCTTTTCTTAAAACGCCTTTCAAAGCGATTGGTAATTTTGTACATTTATTAATCTTTTCAATATCTTTCCAAGTAATAACTTTATATTCTTGATGAGAGGTAGCAAACACATTCAGCGATTCAACAGAATCAGGATCAATCATAGCTCTAATTTTATTGTCTTTTTCACGGTTTCCTAAAGCTGGTAAATCAACGTTAATGAAAACTGCTTTAACATTTGGATAATTATCTTCAATATTTTTAAAGTATTCTGCAGCATTTTCTAATTGTTCTTTAGTATAGAAATGAACTTGATAGAAATTTTCTTGGTTTTCACCTCTAAATCCCATGAATTCATCCAGAGGATAAGAAACTTGAAAAGGAATCATATATGGAATCTTTTCCGTATACGCAGCTCTAAGTAAATTTAATTCAGCATCAGGATGAGCAACAGGTGAACCTGCAAAAGCAGTAATATAAAAAGGAGCATCAAATTTGGCACCAAACATAGTTGTTTCCAAAGAAACATTCGTAACATCTGTCAAGCACTTTGGTCTAAAGAAAATACGGCCAAAAGAATAATGATTCTCTCTTAACGAAAACTCATCATCAGAACCAGTCGAATAGTAACCCCATGTACCCCAAGGTAAAATAGCCTTAGCAACTGCTTCAAAATCATTGATACTGAATATAGTGGTTAATTCTGGCTTATTAGCAATGTTTTCTTGTCTTATCCTTTCACGTTTTTCATCTTCATCTTCTTCCTCCTCATCGTCATCTTCATCTTCTTCGTCGTCTAAAATAACAATCTGCCGGGCCCTCCTTTTTCTAGATTCATTTAACATTAGTTGATTTTGAGAAGACAATGCAAGTGCAATGGAAGTTAATCCAACTAGTGATAAAACAAAAATTGGTTTAAATTGATCATATATTTTAGAACGAATAGACAATTGATTTGACCAACGTTTTGATCTTCCTGTAAAAGCAGAGCTTCTTGATAGAGCCAATCTATGAAATCTTGAAAATAAAGTCATGGTTAACAAATGCAAGAAACCAGCAAACTGTTTTTCTCAAAGTGAAATAAAAACCTAAACCAGATCTCATGATCAATCGCAACCCCCCCTAGCTTTTATAACGGTTTCCACTGATAGCACCAGCTACGGAACCTTCTTTGCGGACATAGCCAAATAGGCAATTTTCGATTTGCCGATAAGTCGTTTTTCAGAACGACGCGTCGAGGTTTTGAAAAAGAAACTTTAAGCGAGAAACTTCATTTGTGGCACAGTACCGTAACACCGTGGCGTAGCAAAAAAAGGGTATGACGCGCAGCTTAAAACGGAACAAAACAAATCACGTCTCAGATCAAACTCAAAAGACGATCTAAGTTGATTTGAAAGTAACAAACTTGTACAGGGGAATGACAGTCCCATACCCAGATCTAGATCCTTATGCTGAGCTTGGTGTGACTAAAGATGATGATTTAGCAAAGTTAAGAAAAGCATACCTTAAATTAAGTCTTAAGTATCACCCTGATAAATATCGTAGTACACTAACTGAGGATGAAAAGAACCAATACAAAATCAATTTGGATAGGGTTCAGTTTAGTTATGCAATACTAAGTGATGAGAAATCTCGTGCAAGATTTGACCGAACCGGTTCATTGGAGTCGAATGTTGATGATGAAGATGATTTTGACTGGGCGGATTTTTTTGCTTCGATGAAAGCTCAAGTTGAAATTACACCAGATGTTATAGCTGAAGATAAATTAAAATATCAAAATTCTACTGATGAGGAAGAGGATATTATTGAAGCTTTGATAGAAACTAAAGGTGATTTTTCTCAATTGTTTGAATTCATTCCACATTTAGAGTTTTCAAAAGATGAAGAGGAGAGGGTGTTTAAAATAGTGCAGAAGTTAATTAAGGATGGAAAACTAAGCAAGATAGAAAATGAAGAAAAATTTGATAATTATATTAAAAATAGAGATAAAGTGATAAAGAAACTACTAAGAAAATCAAAATCGGAAGCTCGAGAAGCTGAAGAAGCTGAAATACTTTTAAAAAAGGTCTCCAAGAAACATGCAGTTAAAGTCGACGATTCAGAAGATTCCTTGAAGGCATTGATTCAAGCGAAGAGCAAAAACAAGAAACAAAGTGTATTTGAAAGATTATATCAAAAATATGAAAAGCCTCAAAATAGTAAAAAAGGTAGCACCTTAAAATCTAGGAAAAGAACTCACGATCAGTTAGATGATGATCAATTTAAAAAAATTCAAAAGGATATGTTAAAAAAGCGTTCTACTTCTACTTCTAAAGCTAAGAAATAAAACTCAAATGTCTTTTAAAATTAAATATGTAACCTTTTAGTTTCTTATGTATCGATTGATCAAAATGAAATATTAATGTAGCACGCTGAACTTTGATATTATTGATCTTTCGGTAATAACTTTTATTGCTATATATCATGTTTATATAGATACGTAGAAGAGTCTATCTGAATGATCAACATTATTTGAAAGTAGTATACGTGCGGCTTATTATTTTTTTTTTTTACCTTAATTTTTCAATGAAGAGATTATACAAGCATGAAAATAAGCTTTTCATCCACTGACTATCCTTAATACAAGAGATGTCAGATTTAAACGAACTTAAAAGACCTCAGGATTCTTCAGAGGTCATTGATGAAGAAAGACCGGTGAAACATGCTAAGATTGAATCAACAGCATCATCAACGCAATCAATCACAAAATCCGGTACTACTGAAGTTGACGTTGGTATTACCGACTTTATTTATAATTCAAAGGGTAGAATTACTGGCAGTTTGAAACAGCGTTATACTGACTTTATGGTTAATGAAGTTGATGTCAACGGTAATGTTGTCCATTTAACAGATTTAGGTATTCCAGTTAAACCAAAGACACCCGAAGAAATTGAAGAAGAATCGAAGAAAGCCAAAAAACTAAAAGAAGCAGAAGAAGAAAAAAAGGAATTTGTTCTAGATGAAGAACTTAAAAAAGAGATAGTTGAATTTTTCGGGGAAGAAGATACTGAAAAGATTTGTGGGTTATTAACATCTGGATCCAATGTTGAAACAAAGAATACATTTGATGATAAAGAGGTTCGTACCAAGATTCATAGATTACTGAGAGAAGCTTTTAACGGTAGACTAGATACTATCACGACCGAAACGAATGCATTCAAGATTGGATTAAGTACTAGAAGTAATACTAGAAAGAGAAGAAGAGATAGAAATCTGGATACAAAACAGTTAGATCACAAACTTGGTGATCAAAAGAACTTTTTACATTTCACCATATACAAAGAAAACAAAGAAACCATGGAAATTGCTAATATTTTAGCCAAATTTTTGAACATTCCGGTGAAATGGATCAAATATGCAGGTACTAAGGACAGAAGAGGTATCACAGTTCAAAGAGCTTCTGCAGAAAGAATGTCAGTTGAAAGAATGAATAATTTGAATAAAGCATTAAAAGGTTGTAAAGTTGGTGGTTTTAAATATGAAAATGTTCCTATTAACCTAGGTGACTTAAAAGGTAACGAGTTCATTATTACTATAAAAGATGTTCATTCTGTCGACTCTGACGATTCGAATCTTGAAGAATCTATCAAACCAATTTTGGAATCGTTGGGAACTAATGGTTTTATCAATTATTTTGGTATGCAAAGATTTGGTACATTTTCAGTTTCAACTCATGATATTGGCAGACAAATCTTGCAAAGCAATTGGAAAAATGCAGTTGAATTAATTCTAAGTGAACAAGAAATTTGTATTCCAGGTTCTCTTGAAGCAAGAAAAATCTGGAAGGAAACTAATGATCCTTCTCAAGCTATCAAGAAAATGCCTAGAAAATGTAGTGCAGAATTTTCAATATTAAGTAGGCTTGAAAGAGCAGAAAAAGATTCAAATTGTAAATTTCCTGACAATGCATATTTCAATGCTTTAATGGGTATCCCAAGAAATTTAAGAATCATGTATGGTCATGCTTATCAGTCATATGTTTGGAACTCAGTTGCCTCACGCAGAATCCAACTTTTTGGCTTGAAAGTAGTTGTCGGTGATTTAGTTATGGTTAAAAATGATAAAGATAAGCAAGCTATATTAGAAGAAGAATCCAAGGAAAAACCTTTACAAAATTCAGAAGATCCAGATGATGATGATTTTAAAGAAGATGTTAAAGAAGATACATTCTTCAAAGCGAGACCCGTTACTCAGGAAGAAGTGGATTCCAAAAAGTTTGATATTCATGATATTGTCCTACCGACTCCTGGATTTGATGTTATTTATCCTGAAAATGAAATTTTGAAGCAAGTTTACGTTGATGTCATGGCTAAAGATAACTTAGATCCTTTTAAAATGTCTAGAAAAGTTAGAGAATTTTCACTTGCTGGTGCCTATAGACAGGTTGTTTCTAAGGTCAGCAACTTAGAATATTACATTAGAAAATATAACAACGTCTCAGATCCGTTAGTTAGATCTGATTTCGAAATTCTACAATATAAGAAGAGAGCTGAAAAGAGAGGGGAAGAAGACATCAAAATTGAACAAATTCTTGATGGTGATGCCGAAGGTAGCCTCACTGCTGTCATTATCAAGATGCAACTACAGCCATCAACGTATGCTACAATGGCTCTACGAGAACTCATTGTAGGTGACACTTCTCGTTATGGTGATGTTCTCAGTCTCCGAACTGTGATTAAACCTAAACAAGACGTCTAAATTGTCCGCGTGTAAAATTATGATCCCCTTTTGTTAGATTAGGCTTGTACTTGTAATTATTCTCCGCTACATTTTTTACTCTTTTAATAGATTAAGTCTTCTTTTTATCTCTTCTTTCAATCTATCCACTCTCCTTTGGATTTTACCTCATTTTCTTTGCTGTGATAACACTATCAACTACAAAAAAGCATTAAGTCCTTAATAATGCCTCCAGGTCAATATCCCCAACCTATTGAAAGTTACAAAAAGGCAGATACTTATGGCTCTTCAGAAGAACCTGTTAAGGATAGTGCTTTATCAAGTAAGAATAGTCGTCCATCCTTGAATTGGTGTACTGCGGGCCCAGCAGGTGCTGCTGTTGGCGTCTCATGTCCTGGCGTTGTAATGATAGACAATACTCCTGATAACGTAAAAGAAGAGAAAATTGGATTCAGAAGAATGGCTAAATCATTTTTATTTGAAACTAAAAGAAAAGATAAATCAACCACCAAGGATCTATCTAACGAAACAGTTTCCCAAGAGAGTAAGACTCATCCAAATGAAACATCTAAGTCAAACAGTACAAGCATTCTTAATAATATCGATGATGAAACCAAAACAACTACATTGCAAGCCGAATCTGTCAAGGAACATGTTACATTCAAGAAGAGTGGAAGAAGATTATTGGGTGATTGGAGATTGTCTGGTAAACCCCAACCCGAAAGAGATGCCGATTTCCAACAAAAGGAGGATCAATTGTTAAGTAAATTAATGGAAGCCGCTAGATTAAATGAAGAACAAGACGAGCACTTAAACGTTCAAAAACCCCAAACTCCACATGATGCAAGTTTTGCAGAAACAGAATCAAAAGGAGATTCATTGTTTAGTAATGAAAAAACTAGGCCAGAATCAAAAGAGTATACAAACATTAATCTTAGTTTCAATAACGGAGAAACTTCTTCTATTACAAAAGACAATCCACTTCAAGTGAACGCTAATATTTATAATATCCCATTACAAAATTCAAATAGGTTATCAAATAAAGATAATCAAAAGCATTTAGTAGATGACAATGTTGCTGTTAGAGAACCTCAAGTTTGTTCAAGAATGGTTGTTCTATATAATATTTCACGTTATACAAGTATAACAACAATACTAGCTCAAGTATATGGAGGACCCTTAGAGAAGATTAGATTACTAAAGTCAGATAATATGTATGAAACTGTTCCATACAAACTAAGCCAGCCCATGGACTGGAAAAAGATTGCACTTGGTCTATACTTTTATAAAGTTGAGGATGCCTATAAGTTTATGGAATTTTCAATGACTGGTTCATTTAAGGTAAATGGAACTTTGGTAAATGCTGCATGGATACCTAAGAAATGTCAAGAAGATTTAGAACGCAGATTTGCGAGTGTTGAATTACAACAAGATGAAAGAGATGATTCTAATTTAGAACTAATGATGTCACCAGAAAATGCAAGAAGAGTACTAGTTTTTAAGAAGCCAATTGAACAAAAAACAAACAGAAGACACGACGAAGGTAAGGGTAAACGTGGTGGATACCCGGATCCAGTTTTAAATTATACGGATGATTTCAATTTAGAAGAAATTAAAGAAGATTTTGAAAGGTTTGGTTCCATAATTGAAGTTTTGCCGGTTGTTTCACGTAAACTATGCTTTGGGGTTCAATTCTTTGACGTTCGTTCTGCTATTTTAGCTAAGCACCAATTGGACCAAAAAGAATGTGGGTCGAATGGATATGGCCATGGCTATATTAATGGTAATGGGGATAATTGCCATGAGTCTGCCATGAATGACTTTCGAAACAAGTATAGAGATTGGAACGTCTGGTATGGTAAAGATCCAACAGATAAACCATTGTTGATTTAATGAATGTAAAAGACATCATCAGACAATAAAGGTTGGCGGCTTTATTACTAAACAATTCAATTCGAGATTTATATGTTTTTTTTTTTGTTTTTATAGATATATTTATAGTTTTTTTTTCTTTCCACACATTTTATATAAAACTTAGTTTTAAATCCGATTACCGTTTTACTAGGATTATAGATTTTCTATTAATCGATGAATAATATGCTTGTTTATGGTATTAAACGGATACGTCTAGGGCGTGGGACAGCATTGAAAAATATCAAGTTTGCAGTAAATGTTAGACACAATACAACTGAAGTTCCTGAACGTAATACGGAAATAGAAAGAAAAGAACACCCACATACGTCAAAAGCAACCTTGGAAAAGTTATTGTATATCAACAAGTCGAACACTGCTTACATACCGAAACCTCGTAAGGACCTTTCGTTTTCAAGTGTTTTTACGGCTAAGGTTGGAGAATATAACGATGAAACTTTAGATAAGATGAACTGTAATGATACATTACCATCCATGGGGATTTTAAGAAGGAAAGAGGATATTGCTATTGAAGTTCAAGCGGAAAGAGAATCTCAAAATGATATTAATAGTGCCCAAGGTATAATTTGGAGAACTAAAAAGTCTGGTATTGTTAATTATAGATATTTTAAAAGCTACTTAAATTTTTTTAAAGTCGGCATGATTAATACAATACTAAACTATAAATATTTAAGAAATGAAGTATATAATGGGAAATATTCAATTCATTTGAATCTACTAAATTTATCAGAAAGAGTATTTAAATTTAAAAAAGTTAATTTTAAAAAACGCAATTTAAATTATTTAATTAATGAGTTATCAAATTCAATCAGACTTTATGAAAATGAATACCACGTTAAAAACAAAAATTTATGGGATTGTTATTTAGCAGATCCACAAAGTGTTAAACCAATTGTTAATTTATCGAGAAGTCAGTTTCAAAGAATGATTCGAGATAAAGAGAATTTCTACAAATTACCATTATTTGCTCTGTTATTTTTGATCTTTGAAGAAGGGTCCATTTTAATTATGTTATTGTTTCCAAACATCACACTTAATACTTGCATTTTCCCACAGCTAAATTCTTATATTTATGATAAAGCACACTCTGCACAATTACGACTGAAATTACTTATTCGTCACAATGAATCTTACGACAAATTATTAGTTAAGAATCCATATATGATGGAATATGGAGAATTGAAAAGTTTAAATCAGTTTTTAATGATTCCATCTTCAGGACTTTTCACAACTACTGAGAACTTAAGGGATAATCTAGAACTAAGATTTAAAGAAATTCTGATAGATAATCATTTGATTCTAAGGGCTGGTGGTATATATTCATTAAACACTCAAGAATTATTTGAAGCCTGTGTTCGTAGAGGTCTTGTTGATTTTGATCGGCTTTTGGAGCTAGATGCCTGGAGTGGCTGGGACGTGGCGCAATGGGAGGAGGCACAGCCCGAACTTGTGGCGCAGTTACGAGAACGACTGGCCCAGTCGATTGTGGCGTGCGATGAACGTTCGACGGTGGCTGGTGTGCTAGGTGCACAGGTGTTGTCGACAGCACGTGACGCTATACGTGCTTTTTGATTGGGCGACTGCGGCTCTAAGTGAAAATCGCGTGTTTGGAGCGTGCGGAGTGGTCCGTAGACTTTGATGAATTTATATCAAATATTTATGAGTGGAGTAGTCTGCACTCTTTTGACTTCTTCCTTCTTGTGTATACACTTTAACTTTAACCTGTCAATACTTCGAACTTCTAAACATGCCTGGTAAATTCGGGTCCTTTGCAAACTTGGCCCATTTAAAACACCACGATCATAACCAGACTACTGGCCCTTCGGCGTCGAGTGCCCCTATGAGTTCTTCTTCCTCTAAGAGATCAACATTTAATAATGCAGAACCAATAACTGATGAACAAAAGACAATCCCTCATTTCCAACAACAACAACAACAACAACAAGAATATCATTCATCTCAACAGCATTATGGTAGTGGTTTTGGTAACTCTCCTCACCATACCCCTCCATTTTCAACAGAAAATTCATCTCCAAAGAATAAGAATTCGATGGTTGGGTTAAAAAGATTCTTTAGACCCTCAAAGAAATCACATGAAGGTAGTACAAGTTCATTGCATGGTATGGGCTCTACCTATTCCATAAGAGAAAGATTAAACTCTCATTCACAATTATCTCCAAGAATTACAGCTTCATCTACAAATACATCATCCAGAGAAACCGGCATTTCAACCCCAACTTTCACTCATGATGCCCACAATAATATGATTGTTAAGCCTGACCCAAAGTTTTGGGATGACTTAGAAGGTTCTTTAACTAAGAAATATGGTAAAATGGGTAAAATGTTGGGCTCCGGTGCGGGTGGTTCGGTCCGTTTAATTACAAGAGACTCTGATGGTGTTACATTTGCTGTCAAAGAGTTCGTTCCTAGAAGACCCAATGAATCAGTTAAAGAATATGCCAAGAAATGTACTGCTGAATTTTGTATTGGTTCTACTTTACATCATCCAAATATCATTCAGACTCTAGATATCATTTCAGAAAACAATCAGTATTACGAAGTTATGGAGTATGCTCCAATTGATTTCTTTGCTGTCGTTATGTCAGGTAAAATGTCTAGATCTGAAATTAATTGTTCTATTAAGCAGATCACTTTAGGTGTTCAATATTTACATTCCGTTGGTTTAGCTCATAGAGATTTAAAATTAGATAATTGTGTTGTTACCAAGCAAGGTATCGTCAAGTTAATTGATTTTGGTTCAGCTGTTGTTTTCAAGTATCCTTTTGAAGAAGATATTGTGTATGCCCATGGTATTGTTGGCTCTGATCCATATTTAGCTCCTGAGGTATTAACTTCAACTGAACATTATGATCCTCAATTAGTTGATATCTGGTCGATTGCAATTATATATTGTTGTATGACTTTAAGAAGGTTCCCATGGAAAGCTCCAAAGAGTGAAGATCCAAGCTTCTCACTATATTCAATGGAAGATGATGTCCCACATGATTATGTTGAATCAGCTAGAAAGCATAAAGAATTACTTATAGAAAGAAGGAAGAAGATTCAAGAAGAAAAAGAAAAAGCAGAAAAGGCTAAAGAAGGAAATGTAATCAAAAAGGTTGAAGAACTTGCTATAAATAATGATATACAGAAACCACAAGAACTAATTCAAAAGAAAGAAGAGACATCTTCTGTTGAAAATAAGCAGGAAAGTGTTGCAGTCACTGAAAAACCAAAGGAAATCGTTCCAGAGGTTAAAGAATCGAAGGAAAGCATTGGTGTCACTAAAGAACCAAAGAAAACCATCGAACAAGAGAAGGAAATCAATTCAACCGTGGAAGAGAAGAAAGAGGAACCAAAAGGTTCGTCAGTTTCGGTTCCAGCAGCAGCAGAATCATCATCACCAAGAGAAAAGAATGAAAAACCTGAAAGAAGACAAACGGCAACTAAGACCCATAGGCAAATACATGGTCCTTATAGATTAATGAGATTACTTCCCCATGCAGCAAGACCAATAATTTCAAAAATGCTGACTATAGATCCAACAAAGAGAGCATCAATTGCAGATATTATGTCAGATGAGTGGTTTCAAGAAATTAAGTACTGTACTATCGAAGATAACGGAAACGGAAAGACCATCAACGACCCAGGTCATAAGCATACCACTGATGTGTAGTGAATGCTGATGATTAGGGCTACGTGGTTGGTAAAAGTTGACTTTTTTTTCTTTGATCTTTTTTTTTTTGTTCTTTATCCTTATGATTTTTTTTCTTGTTGATATACATACATACTATACTTTTTTTTTCTTTGTTTTTTTGGGTTATTATTATTATTATTATTATTATTATTTTATGCATTATTATCTTTCATTATTTTTTCCCATTGATTGTTGGAATTGTGCTTCTTTCTAGTTTTTTTTCCTTTTAATTTGTTATTATTTTAATTTTCTTCATCATTGTTGATAGTTGATATATTATAAACAATTTTTGTCAAATTTTTATTTCTAATTGTTGCTCCTTCTTGTTATCAAAAAAAATATTTCAAACTATTATTATTTATTATTCTCATATTTTGAATCATCTTACCTACTAATTATACTATATCATATTACATTCACATAGATAGTTATTTTGCAATTTCTTTCTGAAACATATACACATATACATCTTTGTTTTGATTGAACTTTTTATACCAATAATTCTTCTGAATTTCTTGGGCTATACACCATCCTTTTCAAAATTGTCATCATTTTTCATCTTTGCACCATTGATTCGTTTAGAAATTTCTGTCTTTTATATACATACTTATGCACATATATACAAACCTTATAATTATTTCAACTATCATGGTTTTCATGGTTAGATCTATTAAGTTGTAGTCATTGCCAAGAGTTACAATTAACTTTCGGCTCAACTTCGGAGTTACTTGTTTGGTCCATTTGGCCTGTCTGCACCTCTGCACCACACCCCACGATCTCACACCCCACAAAACTCCGTGCCGGATTAGCCGGACCAACTTTCTATTTTGA
The DNA here is from genome assembly GCA_030567475.1 of Ambrosiozyma angophorae. NCBI lineage: Eukaryota > Fungi > Ascomycota > Pichiomycetes > Pichiales > Pichiaceae > Ambrosiozyma > Ambrosiozyma angophorae. Next base: position 223,387 of record JAJLSH010000208.1, on the reverse strand, counting down.
TGAATTTTTTTTTTCCGACGACTGGACTTGGCACTGCCCGATTAAGAAGGCTAAAACGCACAGTTTTTTAAAGATGAAGTTTCGGTGACTCATTCAGACGCCACGGGTAAAAGTTGCTTAAGCGGCTCTAGCCGACAATTTTTTAACTTACATTAGGTGTGTAAAGATGTCTATAAATTTATAGAAGTATAAGCTATTCAAGTTAGCTAGAAGTAATATTATCCTTAATTTTTATCAATTAGCGTTCTCAATAATTGAATATCAGACGGGCCAGTTCTACAACATCCACCAACTATACCAACATTTGAATCATCAATTAACCAATTTGATGTTGCAATATGTTCTAATTCTGAACATTGATGTTTTGAATCAAAAGAAGGATCCGATGTCCATTCTTTTGTTATACCATTATAAACTTCACCTGAATTTGGATAAATTAATAACCTAACTTTTTTTTCAATTAATTTTTCATTATCTTTCAATGCTGTTTGAAATCCTTTGATTATATCAGAGGATTGATTTAATTTACAACAATTTGATCCTATTGCTATTAAATGATCATCTGAATTATCATTTATATATTTAACAACAGTTGATATTGGTGTACCATCAACAACTGAAACTACTTCATTGTTAATTGAGGAAGCAAATGAAAAATAATAATATTTTTTATTACCAATTGATGAATTTTTATTTAATTCTTTAATTAAAGTTAATAAAACTTTTAATTCTTCAAAGTTTGGAATCGTTTCAAATGCAATTAAATCAATATTTTCATTATCAAAAAAGTATTTTAATTTTGATTCATGAAATAATTTAAAATCATTTTCAGTATGTTTACCATAATTACCAGTATATTCTGATCCATCAGCTAAATAAGCAGCAAAAGGGCCAATTGATGCAGCTATATAAGTTTTTTTACCATTTTCTTTAAAATATTCATCTCTTGCTTCATTGGCAATATTGATTGATTTTTGATAAATTTCTTTTGGATTTAATGATCTTCTTTCTAATTCTTCATCAAATAATTGATAAGAACATGTTAATATTATATCTGAACCTGATTTTAAATATGATAAGTGTAAATCTTTTAATATTTCAGGGTTCTTTATAATTGAAACACCTGACCATAGTCTATCATTAATATTAATACCTCTCTTTTCAAGTTCTGTACCTGTTGCTCCATCCAACAAAAAAACTTGTCCTGATTCTAATCTTTCTTGAATACCAACCATTTTAAAACTCTCTTAATTCTTTCAATAACATAATGAATGGAGAATGTTTTCTTTTTTTTTTTTTCGTTCCTGAATTTTTTATCTTTCATCGAGTACCTGGATAGAATACTAAGTTTTGCATCATCACACGTGATTAAGGCACGTGTAACTTCCGATTAACTTTTATTGTCGTGGGATAAGTATGAGCAACTTTACTAAAATTTCTAAAATACCATACATTTTAATCGTGTGCCACAATTGTTTGAGGTATCCCGAGTTATCCATGTTTACCCGCAACTTCCATCGCACTAGCGCCAGTCCGTATCACGACTTTCCGCCGGTCGGAGGGCAGTTTACCAGGTGCTCCGAGGGGCGTGTGAATCACGGGGAAAACTATCACGTGCAACAATGTCGACAAGTTTACATCTCTACACAGAAAAAGATCACTGCGCCACAACACAGAAGCTATTTTAGTGTGAAACAAGGTTTATTCTATTTAAAAAACCTTACATATTGATGATGTCTTCAACAACACCTTTTAGGTTGTAAATGCGGTCGAATCTTAAGAATTCTTCAAGTCATAAATAACTACTAAAAACAAAAACAGATTCACTTAATTTCTAACTTGCAAATATTATAGTAATGGCAAAACCATCCATCATCATTGGGCTGTAGTGAATGAATGGAGATGAATGAACATCAAAAACATTTCAGATATAATGTTATTTTAGTGGCAAAATTTATTTGTTCATCACTGATAATAGCTTGTTTTTTCCCCTTGCGGCGAACCTTTTAAATTTCTCGGAGTATTTTAGTTTTGGTTTATTTTACGACCACACTAAAACAACAACACAACAAAAAACAACAACAAAAACAACAATCGCCGTTCATGCGCCCCACTTTCTCCTCCGCCACTCCCGCGCCACGCCAGCTTTTTTTTTTTTTTTTAATAATTAAGGGTTTACTGCGCCACCAGCGGACACCGCACATGCCCGCCGCACTCCTCCAATTGATCGGTGACTGAGTAAATTTCTTCCAATCCGCATGCTCATCATCAACACAGACACCCCATGCAGCACATATCCTCTTCATAATCCCTTTCTTCCCCACACAAAGCCATGAGTACCTCGGCTCAACTCAAGGATAAAAAGGGTAGATCAACTTCATGCTATCTATGTCAAAAGAGAAAGCAAAAGTGTGACCAGCGAACTCCCAGTTGTACCAACTGTATTAAGGCAAACGTTCAATGTGTTCAACCCCCTAGGTATGGCGTTAATAATAAATCAAATGTAAAAGATGATTATACTCTATTACTTGAAAAAAAGATAAAACAATTGGAGAAGTTATTGGATGAAAAGACAAAGAAAATCACTTCAAGTGAATTAACGGGTCAAGCTGCTGTTAAAGCTTTAAAATATAGGAAGATATCTCCAATGATTTCAACTTCTGATATACTTCAACAATCAATTCAAATAGATATTCCTTTTAACCAATTTGATTTACAATTATCAAAACCTTATGAACAATTTGTAACCGAAAATCAAGATAAAATTAATAAATCTGTTATTACAACCTATCATTTAAAAGAATTTCTAAAGTTTGATCCGATCTTTAATATGGATGTAAAATTAGGTAAACAATGTTTAGATATTTATTTTGCCTTGCTACAATATAAATTCCCTCTATTAAATGAAAATGAAGTTTTTAAATTTCATAATGATTATTATAATAAATCTCAATATGAAAATGAAGATGTATATCATTATAATTGTGCAAGAATGTTTTTAATTTATGCCATCTCAACAATGTTACATCAAACAACGGGTAAATATAGAGGTCCTCATCCATATAGATTTATTTCTTCTGCTTTAAGACATATTATTTTCTTTAAAAATTTAGATCCTTTAAATAAAGTTGAAATCTTAATTTTGCTCTGTTTCTTATTGATTAGAACTGATAAAGATTCAAATGGTTTATATATAGTCATTCAAGATGCAATGAAATCTTGTATTTCTTTACATTTACATAAATCAAAATCTTATTTGAAAATTTCAAATGATTTAAAAGATAGAAAAATGAGATGTTTTTGGTGTGCTTATCTATTAGAAAAATCTATTGCAATTGCTGTTTCCAAACCTTTTATATTAAAAGAATCAAAAGCTGATATAACTTTACCTTTATTTGATTATGAACCATCAAAGGCTGTTCATCCAGGTAATGGTACAACATTTATAAATCAATCAATTAAAATTAGAAGAATTGAAGCAAGATTTATTGAACAATTAAAAATCTTATCAAGTGCTTCAATTGTTACAAAAGATCAATTACCTGATGTTGAAAAATTCTTTCAAGAATTACAAGATTGGAGAAAAGAATGTCAAGGTTTTAAAAGAGGTATTGAAAATGAAACTTTATCTGTTTATTATTATAGATCGGTAAGAAATTTGATTCAACCATTTTTAGAATTACTAGATCCTGAAGATAGATTATTTAGAGAATGTCAAGCTGCTGCTGGGCAAATTTGTCAATCAATTAAATCATTTCATCAAAAAACTGTTAGTGGCCATTCAATCATAAATATCCATACTACTTTTATTGCTGGTGTCACATTAATTTATTGTTTATGGTTACACAGAAATAGGGACGATATGAGAAGAAAATTATTAGGTGATGATAAGAAACATACAAGACCTGCCGTTTCTGAAGCTTTATTTTCAGGATTAGATGATTTAAGAGCTTGTTCAATTTCTTTATATGTTATGGCTGAAAGAACAAAATTTGCCATTAGTTTTAGAGATACTTTTGATGAAATCATGCATGCAACAATTGGTAACTTGATTTTAAGATGTGGTCCCGATTCATCTGAAATCGTTTATTCAAGTGAACCTGGAATGCCCCCTGCAACTGTTAGAAAACCAACTCAACATTATACAGTTTTTTCGAAATTAGATATTAAAAAAACTGATGCCGATAAATTAGAAGAAGAAGAAATCAATAAGAGAAAAGGTCAATTAACAAGATCTGCAATACCCAGAGGTTTATCTCACTTACTAATTCATTCTCCCCCAAGTTTTCCTAATGATTCGGTATTGACCACTTCAAATATAAGAAATTCATCAAATGGTAGATTACCATTACCAAATTCCCTTTCAGGGACTAAAATTGGATTAAATTCCATGACTTCACCATATAGCAATACTTCAGTTACATTATCAACACATTCAACATCTAATGGTAGCTCTTCAAACCCTTATTCTTTATCATCGACTACTACATTAACTAATAGAATTCCAGTGTCAACTTCAACAGATTTTATGTCACCACCACCTCCACAACAGCAACAGCTTCAACCACCACCACCACCACCACCACCACAACAACAACAACAACAACAACAACAACA